>CM043021.1:49839224-50140644 GCA_023690525.1 Holotrichia oblita
CGGTCGTATCTTCCAAACGGTACCGTCCACGTCAAAATTACCCCTTACCCGATATATTCTTCTCGACGAGTACTAGCCGATACCCGCACGTTCGCAAAAAAAAAAAAAAAACACAACAAAGATGGCGGACTTTTGCGTAACGCGCGACGCCGCGTTTCGTACACGTACGCCGTCCTCCGCGCCATCGCGAACCGTACCGACGCCAAGAAATCGATTTTTTTTCGGGGCCGCCTTCTTTACGCAACACCCTGTATCATCGCGAAAATCATCCTATCGAAAAAGCACTCTCGCCATCCGATTCCCGGACGCCTCCGCACGCAGAATCTTGAAAAATTTTTTTTTACGAGACCGCCTTCTTAACGCAACACCCTGTATATTATCGCAAAATTAACGTTATCGAAAAAATACGCCCGCCATCCGATTTCCGGGCGTCTCCGCACCACGAATCCAAAAAAGTTCCTATTTCTATTTAAAAAAAACAAGATGGCGGGCCATTTTTGGCGTCGCGCGACGAGCTACGATCTTCTAACCGGTCCCAATCGAAAGAGCGGGTCCGTTCCCCATAAGGATACCCCCGTTTAGCTCCAACGCGACTTTAAATACCTTAAAAAATTTCGATCCGGACCAAAACCTATAGGGCGGCCATTTTGAAAATTTCCCTTATTAATACTAATAATAGCTGTCGTAGAAATTGGGGATCCCTCTGACGGCCTTATAAAACCGCGATCGCGACGCGACCTTCGCCATCGGTCGTCCGGATAAATTTCGCAACTAATAGGCTATACGAGGACCTGACGATATGTGCCGCCTCGGCGTTATTCGCTAAAACCGAAAATCGCGTTCGGCATCCCCCAAAACCGACTTTGACCGGACGTATCTTCTAAACGGTACCGTCCACGTCAAAATTACCCCTTACCCGATATATTCTTCTCGACGAGTACCAGCCGATACCCGCACGTTCGCAAAAAAAAAAACACAACAAAAGATGGCGGACTTTTGCGTAACGCGCGACGCCGCGTTCCGAACACGTACGCCGTCCTCCGCGCCATCGCGAACCATACCGACGCCAAGAAATCGATTTTTTCGGGGCCGCCTTCTTTACGCAACACCCTGTATATCATCGCGAAAATCATCCTATCGAAAAGCACTCTCGCCATCCGATTCCCGGACGCCTCCGAACGCAGAATCTTGAAAAAAAATTTTTTTACGAGACCGCCTTCTTAACGCAACACCCTGTATATTATCGCAAAATTAACGTTATCGAAAAAATACACCATCCGATTTCCGGGCGTCTCCGCACCACGAATCCAAAAAAAAAGTTCCTATTTCTATTTTAAAAAAAACAAGATGGCGGCCCATTTTGGCGTCGCGCGACGAGCTACGATCTTCTAACCGGTCCCAATCGAAAGAGCGGGTCCGTTCCCTACAGTGATACCCCGTTTAGCTCCGAAGCGACTTTAAATACCTTAAAAAATTTCGATCCGGACCAAAACCTATAGGGGCCAAAAAATTTCCCCTTTAATACTAATAATAGCTGTCGTAGAGGCGATTGGGCATCCCTCTCACGGCCTTATAAAACCGCGTATCGCGACGCGACCTTCGCCATCGGTCGTCCGAAAAATTTCGCAACTCATTAGGCTATACGAGGACGGGGACGTACGCGCCGCCGCCGGCGTTATTCTCGAAAATCGAAAAAACCGTTGACCGGACCCCCCCGAGACCGTCCACGTCAAAATTACCGGTCGTATCTTCTCAAACGAGTACCGTCTACGTCGAAAATAAGTCCAGTCAACCCTTGAAATCCCTAACGAATATATTCTTCTCGACGAGTACTAGCCGATACCCGTAAAGACGTTTGTTTACTAAAAAAAAAAAAAAAAAAAAAAACTATTTACAACAGTCAGCGCGCGAAATTTGACAGGTAAAAAATGCTAAATCCCTAAAAATACAGAATTTACATTTGTATATTTCTAAAATGTTAAATTGTTGAAGGATGATTTATTTAACATTTATTACGTTAACACCTATACATATGTTACCCTATTTGTAAAGACGTATTGTTTACTATATTTATAGCTACAAAATCCGACAGCTTTTTCATATACCTAATCAAAATACGTTAGTGAATTTTTCCTTTGAACTATTTACAACTTAAATACTGCGAGAAGGCGAAGCAGGCGCGAAATTTGAATATTATGGAATAACTTAAAACATGCTATCTCCTAAAAATACAGATACATATGTCATGATAAACACATTTGTCAATATTCTATTTGATGAAATGTATAAATTGTAGAAGGATGACTTAAATATTTATAGCTACAAACAGTGTCCGTAATTATTATACTGCAGGCGCGAAATTTGAATATTATGGAATAACTTAAAACATGCTATCTCCCTAAAAATACAGATACATATGTCATGATAAACACATTTGTCAATATTCTATTTGATGAAATGTATAAATTGTAGAAGGATGACTTAAATATTTATAGCTACAAACGTAATTATTATATTGCAGGCGCGTAATTTGAATATTATGGAATAACTTAAAACATGCTATTTCTCTAAAAAATACAGATACATATGTCATGACAAACACATTTGCCAATATTCTATTTGATAAAATGTATAAATTGTAGAAGGATGACTTAAATATTTATGGCTACAAACAGTGTCCGGCGCGTAATTTGAATATTATGGAATAACTTAAAACATGCTATTTCTCTAAAAATACAGATATATATGTCATGACAAACACATTTGCCAATATTCTATTTGATGAAATGTATAAATTGTAGAAGGATGACTTAAATATTTATAGCTACAAACAGGGTCCGTAATTATTTCAATGTGACATGTAATAAGTACTACGTTTATATGTCAAAAATTACATACAAATATCCGATATAAGTGACATCTAACATGAAACGCGAAAAGTCAAATTCATAACCTCATTACGTAAAATAATGGAAAAAATAGTACATGACGTCATTTATTTATTACCAAAACAATATATTTATAAATTAGATACATTAAAATACATCTACGTACAAAATTCCATCTTTAATATAGCAAAATACATTTGCCGGCTTTCATAATAAATGTTTGACGGTCTGCGTTACCACGTTTGCCGGCAACATTTGAATTGTCAAGACGGACTTTTACACTTACAAGGTTACTTATGATTTTTCTCGATAGCATTTATACATAAAACTCTCAACAATATTTCCAGTACTATAACTATAAAAAGCGATTCTGTTGCTTCCAAGAAAATTTTAAAAATAATGACTATAAACAATATCAATTATTTTGAATATTTTATCTCGGTAGTATTTAATTTCAACCGACCACTTACTATATTAATTTTTTTTGCGTTGTCCAGATAATAATATCAATTTCTAAAATGTATTTTATTGCATATTTTACTCAGTAAAAACATTTCTAATTTTTCTACCGTATAGTATTTATCAGAATTTTGTTAGGTTAATGTTAACCCACTGTCATATATGAACGCGTTCAGCGAGAATAGCTCCTATTAACATGCGCTATGTATGTATACAGTACATTAAAAATACTTGCTATTTAAAGGGTTATCTTTTTTATATAATAAATTAAACCATGTACCAATATTTTAACATTATTTATGTCACGTTTGCATTTTAAGTATCAGTTTGCAGTGAAGATTAATATTTTTTTTTTTATTTCTCATTTACAGATTGCAGATTATGTTGATACACATGAAAGCAAGACATGTTATGTGTGAATTCTGTGACGACAACAACAACACTTATTATTTTAATTAGCGGAAGATGGCGAGAAGATGCCATATACCATTATTTAATTTAATACAATTTTATACATTAGACAACAATTACGATTTAAGTGTACCGCGTAAAATTCATTTCACCTGTAAGTTGTAATTTGTATTACAGAAATCTGTTCCAAAAGTTTCTCTCTATCTGTTTGAAAAAAAAATTATAATGCCAGAAATCGTCTTTTATTTTTTATACATTTTTATTATAATATTCACAACAAATAATTCATATTAAATTCTACAAGACTACATTCTCTTAAAAATTAAAGTCAATAATTAAATTATAACAGTTATAGAAAGAAATGTCGAATTTTAAGCGTCCATAACCTCATTACGTAAAATAATGAAAAAAATACTATATTACACCTTTTACCTTTTATTTATTACCAAAAAATGTATTTAAATAATAAATACGTATCAAAACGTTTATTAGATACCTACCACGTACAAAATACCATCTTTAATATAGCGATATTCCTTCCCGTTGACCGTCTACATTAGCGCGTCTGGGATGAAAATTTGAACTGTCAAGACGGACTTTTTTTATTCTGCGTTTACATCGAGATCATGAGTTGTTGATTTTTCGTTAAAACATTTTATGATTGTCATTAAGATAATATATACATATAGTATTGAGATTAATTAAATAATCGTAGATGTAACACTTTACCAAATAACTTAACTCTATCTTAATAGATGGCAGCATATTTGACATACACATATTTGAGCAAACGCGCAATTTGAATATTATGGAATATCTTAAAACATGCAATCCTCTAAAAATACAGATATATATGTCATGATAAACACATTTGTCAATATTCTATTTGATGAAATATGTAAATTGTAGAAGAATGACTTAAATATTTATAGCTACAAACAGTGTCCGTAATTATTTCATGATGATGTTGAAAGTTAGATACAAATGTCCCGTATAAATGACGGTATAAATCTAAAATCCACTGAATACGTTGATTTTTTCAATTTCTTTATTTTAAAGCCATCTTGAATGACAAACTCAGTAGCGTGCACACGAGCGCAGTATGATTGAAATATTCTGCTATTGATATTATAATAATATACATTGTGTAAACCAAAGACTGACCAAAGTTTCCCAGCATATAGAGCAAATAAATAGAATTAAAACATTTTATTATGAAGTAGGCGTTAAAATAAATAGTTTTCCAGAAAAACAAAAGCAAAGTTCAACTTTTTCAATCGCGCCATCTTAAGCAGTTATAAGTATTTTAAAATGTGAATTTTACAATTAACTTATCACCTAAATACAAAGAAAAAAATTGTTAAATATAGAAGTGTCTTCTACAATCTAAGCTAAGGTAAAAAAAATTGAAATCGAAGTACATAGATACATGTAAAATGTCTATAGCTTTGGCAACGCTGAAACATGACTTACCATAACTTTATACAAACGGATATGTTACTGCAGGTAAGGACTACGGTGTCGATGAGAAAATGGCAGACGTTGCACTTTTGAAGAATAAACTGCCTCATACAATCCAGTAATCCAACAAGTAGTGTTGTTTTATGTTTAAAATTTACCCAATAATGCCAAAGTATTAAAAAATTGTATAAAAGATACTATATATTCGCCTTATCAATTCACGAAATCCGAAATAGTTTTAGGGAACTGCGACGGAAGTTGCAAATGAAGATGACACAATTGCAATACTGACCAATATTGGACTTTATCAAAGAAGGCCGATCATTCAAAAAATTTGCATAATGGCAAGCTTTTCATTCTGAACAAGTTTTCTTAGTAATACTTTGGCATACTGTGAATGGAAGAGGTAGTTTACCTAGAACTAAAATTAGTGCTTTCTCAACTGTAAAGGCCTAATTAACTTTAAAAAATCAAAAGCAAACTAAAAATTAGTATCAGTCCAAGCAGGGCGGAATTCCAAAATATTAAATTCCAATTCGGAAATCTTTGGTCAATCATATCTATCGTAAACTCAATCCGGGGAAATACACTATAATAAATCAAATATTAAACTGTACGAGTTTGGTGGATCAGCTATTTATATCTGCGGAGATAGCGCTGGTCTCTCAAGACGGTGCTGGTCTATAGTGGTGGTTCTGATCTGTTGAGGGTGCTGGTATGTGGAGGGGTGCTGGTCTGTTGAGGTGGTGCTGGTCTGTTGGTGGTCCAAACTCGAAGAGGGGGTGGGTCCCCTAGTTAGTACTAATAATAGCTGTCGTAGAGGCAATTGGGTATCCCTCTCACGGCCTTATAAAACCGCGTATCGCGACGCGACCTTCGCCATCGGTCGTCCGAAAGAACGATCTACTCATTAGGCTATACGACGACGGGGACGTACGCGCCGCCGCCGAGTTATTCCCGAAAAACGAAAAAACCGTTCCGGACCCCCCCGAGACCGACTTTGACCGGTCGTATCTTCTAAACAGTACCGTCCACGTCAAAATTACCCCTTACACGATATATTCTTCTCGACGAGTACTAGCCGATACCCGCACGTTCGCAAAAAAAAAAAAAAAAAAAACACAACAAAGATGGCGGACTTTTGCGTAACGCGCGACGCCGCGTTTCGTACACGTACGCCTTCCTCCGCGCCATCGCGAACCGTACCGACGCCAAGAAATCGATTTTTTTCGGGGCCGCCTTCTTTACGCAACACCCTGTATCATCGCGAAAATCATCCTATCGAAAAAGCACTCTCGCCATCCGATTCCCGGACGCCTCCGCACGCAGAATCTTGAAAAATTTTTTTACGAGACCGCCTTCTTAACGCAACACCCTGTATATTATCGCAAAATTAACGTTATCGAAAAAATACACCCGCCATCCGATTTCCGGGCGTCTCCGCACCACGAATCAAAAAAAAAAAGTTCCTATTTCTATTTAAAAAAAACAAGATGGCGGCCCATTTTGGCGTCGCGCGACGACCTACGATCTTCTAACCGGTCCCAATCGAAAGAGCGGGTCCGTTCCCCATAAGGATACCCCCGTTTAGCTCCGAAGCGACTTTAAATACCTTAAAAAATTTCGATCCGACCAAAACCTACGGGGAAAAAATTTCCCCTTTAGTACTAATAATAGCTGTCGTAGAGGCAATTGGGGATCCCTCTCACGGCCTTATAAAACCGCGTATCGCGACGCGACTCGCCATCGGTCGTCCGAAAGAACGATCTACTCATTAGGCTATACGACGACGGGGACGTACGCGCCGCCGCCGAGTTATTCCCGAAAACGAAAAAACCGTTCCGGACCCCCCCCCCGAGACCGACTTTGACCGGTCGTATCTTCTAAACGGTACCGTCCACGTCAAAATTACCCCTTACCAGATATATTCTTCTCGACGAGTACTAGCCGATACCCGCACGTTCGCAAAAAAAAAAAAAACACAACAAAGATGGCGGACTTTTGCGTAACGCGCGTCGCCGCGTTTCGTACACGTACGCCGTCCTCCGCGCCATCGCGAACCGTACCGACGCCAAGAAATCGATTTTTTTCGGGGCCGCCTTCTTTACGCAACACCTGTATCATC
The DNA here is from genome assembly GCA_023690525.1 of Holotrichia oblita. Classification (NCBI taxonomy): domain Eukaryota; kingdom Metazoa; phylum Arthropoda; class Insecta; order Coleoptera; family Scarabaeidae; genus Holotrichia; species Holotrichia oblita. Next base: position 49,846,569 of record CM043021.1, read on the forward strand.
GCGAAAATCATCCTATCGAAAAAAGCACTCTCGCCATCCGATTCCCGGACGCCTCCGCACGCAGAATCTTTGAAAAATTTTTTTTTACGAGACCGCCTTCTTAACGCAACACCCTGTATATTATCGCAAAATTAACGTTATCGAAAAATACACCCGCCATCCGATTTCCGGGCGTCTCCGCACCACGAATCCAAAAAAAAAGTTCCTATTTCTATTTAAAAAAAACAAGATGGCGGCCCATTTTGGCGTCGCGCGACGACCTACGATCTTCTAACCGGTCCCAATCGAAAAGAGCGGGTCCGTTCCCCATAAGGATACCCCCGTTTAGCTCCGAAGCGACTTTAAATACCTTAAAAAATTTCGATCCGGACCAAAACCTACGGGGAAAAAATTTCCCCTTTAGTACTAATAGCTGTCGTAGAGGCAATTGGGTATCCCTCTCACGGCCTTATAAACCGCGTATCGCGACGCGACTTCGCCATCGGTCGTCCGAAAGAACGATCTACTCATTAGGCTATACGACGACGGGGACGTACGCGCCGCCGCCGAGTTATTCCCGAAAAACGAAAAAACCGTTCCGGACCCCGAGACCGACTTTGACCGGTCGTATCTTCTAAACGGTACCGTCCACGTCAAAATTACCCCTTACCAGATATATTCTTCTCGACGAGTACTAGCCGATACCCGCACGTTCGCAAAAAAAAAAAAAAAAACAACAACAAAGATGGCGGACTTTTGCGTAACGCGCGTCGCCGCGTTTCGTACACGTACGCCTTCCTCCGCGCCATCGCGAACCGTACCGACGCCAAGAAATCGATTTTTTTTCGGGGCCGCCTTCTTTACGCAACACCCTGTATCATCGCGAAAAAATCATCCTATCGAAAAAGCACTCTCGCCATCCGATTCCCGGACGCCTCCGCACGCAGAATCTTGAAAAATTTTTTTTACGAGACCGCCTTCTTAACGCAACACCCTGTATATTATCGCAAAATTAACGTTATCGAAAAAATACACCCGCCATCCGATTTCCGGGCGTCTCCGCACCACGAATCCAAAAAAAAGTTCCTATTTCTATTTAAAAAAAACAAGATGGCGGCCCATTTTGGCGTCGCGCGACGACCTACGATCTTCTAACCGGTCCCAATCGAAAGAGCGGGTCCGTTCCCCATAAGGATACCCCCGTTTAGCTCCGAAGCGACTTTAAATACCTTAAAAAATTTCGATCCGGACCAAAACCTACGGGGAAAAAATTTCCCCTTTAGTACTAATAATAGCTGTCGTAGAGGCAATTGGGTATCCCTCTCACGGCCTTATAAAACCGCGTATCGCGACGCGACCTTCGCCATCGGTCGTCCGAAAGAACGATCTACTGCATTAGGCTATACGACGACGGGGACGTACGCGCCGCCGCCGAGTTATTCCCGAAAAACGAAAAAACCGTTCCGGACCCCCCCCCGAGACCGACTTTGACCGGTCGTATCTTCTAAACGGTACCGTCCACGTCAAAATTACCCCTTACACGATATATTCTTCTCGACGAGTACTAGCCGATACCCGCACGTTCGCAAAAAAAAAAAAAAAAAAAACAACAACAAAGATGGCGGACTTTTGCGTAACGCGCGTCGCCGCGTTTCGTACACGTACGCCTTCCTCCGCGCCATCGCGAACCGTACCGACGCCAAGAAATCGATTTTTTTCGGGGCCGCCTTCTTTACGCAACACCCTGTATCATCGCGAAAATCATCCTATCGAAAAGCACTCTCGCCATCCGATTCCCGGACGCCTCCGCACGCAGAATCTTGAAAATTTTTTTTTTACGAGACCGCCTTCTTAACGCAACACCCTGTATATTATCGCAAAATTAACGTTATCGAAAAAATACACCCGCCATCCGATTTCCGGGCGTCTCCGCACCACGAATCCAAAAAAAAAGTTCTATTTCTATTTAAAAAAAACAAGATGGCGGCCCATTTTTGGCGTCGCGCGACGACCTACGATCTTCTAACCGGTCCCAATCGAAAGAGCGGGTCCGTTCCCCATAAGGATACCCCCGTTTAGCTCCGAAGCGACTTTAAATACCTTAAAAAATTTCGATCCGGACCAAAACCTACGGGGAAAAAATTTCCCTTTAGTACTAATAATAGCTGTCGTAGAGGCAATTGGGTATCCCTCTCACGGCCTTATAAAACCGCGTATCGCGACGCGACCTTCGCCATCGGTCGTCCGAAAGAACGATCTACTGCTTAGGCTATACGACGACGGGGACGTACGCGCCGCCGCCGAGTTATTCTCGAAAAACGAAAAAACCGTTCCGGACCCCCCCCGAGACCGACTTTGACCGGTCGTATCTTCCAAACGGTACCGTCTACGTCGAAATTACCCCTTACCCGATATATTCTTCTCGACGAGTACTAGCCGATACCCCCACGTTCGCAAAAAAAAAAACACAACAAAGATGGCGGACTTTTGCGTAACGCGCGACGCCGCGTTTCGTACACGTACGCCGTCCTCCGCGCCATCGCGAACCGTACCGACGCCAAGAAATCGATTTTTTCGGGGCCGCCTTCTTTACGCAACACCCTGTATCATCGCGAAAATCATCCTATCGAAAAAGCACGCTCGCCATCCGATTCCCGGACGCCTCCGCACGCAGAATCTTGAAAAATTTTTTTTTTACGAGACCGCCTTCTTAACGCAACACCCTGTATATTATCGCAAAATTAACGTTATCGAAAAATACACCCGCCATCCGATTTCCGGGCGTCTCCGCACCACGAATCCAAAAAAAAAGTTCCTATTTCTATTTAAAAAAAAACAAGATGGCGGCCCATTTTGCGTCGCGCGACGACCTACGATCTTCTAACCGGTCCCAATCGAAAGAGCGGGTCCGTTCCCATGCGATACCCCCGTTTAGCTCCGAAGCGACTTTAAATACCTTAAAAAAATTTCGATCCGGACCAAAATCTACGGGGAAAAAAATTCCCCTTTAGTACTAATAATAGCTGTCGTAGAGGCAATTGGGTATCCCTCTCACGGCCTTATAAAACCGCGTATCGCGACGCGACCTTCGCCATCGGTCGTCCGAAAGAACGATCTACTGCTTAGGCTATACGACGACGGGGACGTACGCGCCGCCGCCGAGTTATTCTCGAAAAACGAAAAAACCGTTCCGGACCCCCCCCCCCGAGACCGACTTTGACCGGTCGTATCTTCCAAACGGTACCGTCCACGTCAAAATTACCCCTTACCCGATATATTCTTCTCGACGAGTACTAGCCGATACCCGCACGTTCGCAAAAAAAAAAAAAAAACACAACAAAGATGGCGGACTTTTGCGTAACGCGCGACGCCGCGTTTCGTACACGTACGCCGTCCTCCGCGCCATCGCGAACCGTACCGACGCCAAGAAATCGATTTTTTCGGGGCCGCCTTCTTTACGCAACACCCTGTATCATCGCGAAAATCATCCTATCGAAAAAGCACGCTCGCCATCCGATTCCCGGACGCCTCCGCACGCAGAATCTTGAAAATTTTTTTTTACGAGACCGCCTTCTTAACGCAACACCCTGTATATTATCGCAAAATTGACGTTATCGAAAAAATACACCCGCCATCCGATTTCCGGGCGTCTCCGCACCACGAATCCAAAAAAAAAGTTCCTATTTCTATTTAAAAAAAACAAGATGGCGGCCCATTTTGGCGTCGCGCGACGACCTACGATCTTCTAACCGGTCCCAATCGAAAGAGCGGGTCCGTTCCCCATAAGGATACCCCGTTTAGCTCCGAAGCGACTTTAAATACCTTAAAAAAATTTCGATCCGGACCAAAATCTACGGGGAAAAAATGTCCCCTTTAGTACTAATAATAGCTGTCGTAGAGGCAATTGGGGATCCCTCTCACGGCCTTATAAAACCGCGTATCGCGACGCGACCTTCGCCATCGGTCGTCCGAAAGAACGATCTACTGCTTAGGCTATACGACGACGGGGACGTACGCGCCGCCGCCGAGTTATTCTCGAAAAACGAAAAAACCGTTCCGGACCCCCGAGACCGACTTTGACCGGTCGTATCTTCCAAACGGTACCGTCTACGTCGAAATTACCCCTTACCAGATATATTCTTCTCGACGAGTACTAGCCGATACCCGCACGTTCGCAAAAAAAAAAAAAACAACAAAGATGGCGGACTTTTGCGTAACGCGCGACGCCGCGTTTCGTACACGTACGCCGTCCTCCGCGCCATCGCGAACCGTACCGACGCCAAGAAATCGATTTTTTCGGGGCCGCCTTCTTTACGCAACACCCTGTATCATCGCGAAAATCATCCTATCGAAAAAGCACTCTCGCCATCCGATTCCCGGACGCCTCCGCACGCAGAATCTTGAAAAATTTTTTTTTTACGAGACCGCCTTCTTAACGCAACACCCTGTATATTATCGCAAAATTAACGTTATCGAAAAAATACACCCGCCATCCGATTTCCGGGCGTCTCCGCACCACGAATCAAAAAAAAAGTTCCTATTTCTATTTAAAAAAAACAAGATGGCGGCCCATTTTGCGTCGCGCGACGACCTACGATCTTCTAACCGGTCCCAATCGAAAGAGCGGGTCCGTTCCCCCATAAGGATACCCCGTTTAGCTCCGAAGCGACTTTAAATACCTTAAAAAAATTTCGATCCGGACCAAAACCTACGGGAAAAATTTCCCTTTAGTACTAATAATAGCTGTCGTAGAGGCAATTGGGGATCCCTCTCACGGCCTTATAAAACCGCGTATCGCGACGCGACCTTTCGCCATCGGTCGTCCGAAAGAACGATCTACTGCTTAGGCTATACGACGACGGGGACGTACGCGCCGCCGCCGAGTTATTCTCGAAAAACGAAAAAACCGTTCCGACCCCCCCCGAGACCGACTTTGACCGGTCGTATCTTCCAAACGGTACCGTCCACGTCAAAATTACCCTTACCCGATATATTCTTCTCGACGAGTACTAGCCGATACCCGCACGTTCGCAAAAAAAAAAAAAACACAACAAAGATGGCGGATTTTGCGTAACGCGCGACGCCGCGTTTCGTACACGTACGCCGTCCTCCGCGCCATCGCGAACCGTACCGACGCCAAGAAATCGATTTTTTTTCGGGGCCGCCTTCTTTTACGCAACACCCTGTATCATCGCGAAAATCATCCTATCGAAAAAGCACTCGCCATCCGATTCCCGGACGCCTCCGCACGCAGAATCTTGAAAAAATTTTTTTTTACGAGACCGCCTTCTTAACGCAACACCCTGTATATTATCGCAAAATTAACGTTATCGAAAAAATACACCCGCCATCCGATTTCCGGGCGTCTCCGCACCACGAATCCAAAAAAAAGTTCCTATTTCTATTTAAAAAAAACAAGATGGCGGCCCATTTTTGGCGTCGCGCGACGACCTACGATCTTCTAACCGGTCCCAATCGAAAGAGCGGGTCCGTTCCCCATAAGGATACCCCGTTTAGCTCCGAAGCGACTTTAAATACCTTAAAAAAATTTCGATCCGGACCAAAACCTACGGGGGAAAAATTTCCCCTTTAGTACTAATAATAGCTGTCGTAGAGGCAATTGGGGATCCTCTCACGGCCTTATAAACCGCGTATCGCGACGCGACTCGCCATCGGTCGTCCGAAAGAACGATCTACTGCTTAGGCTATACGACGACGGGGACGTACGCGCCGCCGCCGAGTTATTCTCGAAAAACGAAAAAACCGTTCCGGACCCCGAGACCGACTTTGACCGGTCGTATCTTCCAAACGGTACCGTCCACGTCAAAATTACCCCTTACCAGATATATTCTTCTCGACGAGTACTAGCCGATACCCGCACGTTCATAAAAAAAAAAAAAAAACACAACAAAGATGGCGGACTTTTGCGTAACGCGCGACGCCGCGTTTCGTACACGTACGCCGTCCTCCGCGCCATCGCGAACCGTACCGACGCCAAGAAATCGATTTTTTCGGGGCCGCCTTCTTTACGCAACACCCTGTATCATCGCGAAAATCATCCTATCGAAAAAGCACTCTCGCCATCCGATTCCCGGACGCCTCCGCACGCAGAATCTTGAAAAATTTTTTTTACGAGACCGCCTTCTTAACGCAACACCCTGTATATTATCGCAAAATTAACGTTATCGAAAAAATACACCCGCCATCCGATTTCCGGCGTCTCCGCACCACGAATCCAAAAAAAAAGTTCCTATTTCTATTTAAAAAAAACAAGATGGCGGCCCATTTTGGCGTCGCGCGACGACCTACGATCTTCTAACCGGTCCCAATCGAAAGAGCGGGTCCGTTCCCCATAAGGATACCCCCGTTTAGCTCCGAAGCGACTTTAAATACCTTAAAAAATTTCGATCCGGACCAAAACCTACGGGGAAAAAATTTCCCCTTTAGTACTAATAATAGCTGTCGTAGAGGCAATTGGGGATCCCTCTCACGGCCTTATAAAACCGCGTATCGCGACGCGACTCGCCATCGGTCGTCCGAAAGAACGATCTACTGCTTAGGCTATACGACGACGGGGACACGTGCCGCCGCCGAGTTATTCTCGAAAAACGAAAAAACCGTTCCGGACCCCCCGAGACCGACTTTGACCGGTCGTATCTTCCAAACGGTACCGTCCACGTCAAAATTACCCCTTACCCGATATATTCTTCTCGACGAGTACTAGCCGATACCCGCACGTTCGCAAAAAAAAAAAAAAAAACACAACAAAGATGGCGGACTTTTGCGTAACGCGCGCGACGCCGCGTTTCGTACACGTACGCCGTCCTCCGCGCCATCGCGAACCGTACCGACGCCAAGAAATCGATTTTTTTCGGGGCCGCCTTCTTTACGCAACACCCTGTATCATCGCGAAAAATCATCCTATCGAAAAAGCACTCTCGCCATCCGATTCCCGGACGCCTCCGCACGCAGAATCTTGAAAAAATTTTTTTTTACGAGACCGCCTTCTTAACGCAACACCCTGTATATTATCGCAAAATTAACGTTATCGAAAAAATACACCCGCCATCCGATTTCCGGGCGTCTCCGCACCACGAATCCAAAAAAAAAGTTCCTATTTCTATACAAAAAAAACAAGATGGCGGCCCATTTTGGCGTCGCGCGACGACCTACGATCTTCTAACCGGTCCCAATCGAAAGAGCGGGTCCGTTCCCCATAAGGATACCCCCGTTTAGCTCCCGAAGCGACTTTAAATACCTTAAAAATTTCGATCCGACCAAAACCTACGGGGAAAAAATTTCCTCTTTAGTACTAATAATAGCTGTCGTAGAGGCAATTGGGGATCCTCTCACGGCCTTATAAAACCGCGTATCGCGACGCGACCTTCGCCATCGGTCGTCCGAAAGAACGATCTACTGCTTAGGCTATACGACGACGGGGACGCACGCGCCGCCGCCGAGTTATTCCCGAAAAACGAAAAAACCGTTCCGACCCCCCGAGACCGACTTTGACCGGTCGTATCTTCCAAACGGTACCGTCCACGTCAAAATTACCCCTTACCAGATATATTTTCTCGACGAGTACCAGCCGATACCCGCACGTTCGCAAAAAAAAAAAAACACAACAAAGATGGCGGACTTTTGCGTAACGCGCGACGCCGCGTTTCGTACACGTACGCCGTCCTCCGCGCCATCGCGAACCGTACCGACGCCAAGAAATCGATTTTTTTCGGGGCCGCCTTCTTTACGCAACACCCTGTATCATCGCGAAAATCATCCTATCGAAAAAGCACTCTCGCCATCCGATTCCCGGACGCCTCCGCACGCAGAATCTTTGAAAAATTTTTTTTACGAGACCGCCTTCTTAACGCAACACCCTGTATATTATCGCAAAATTAACGTTATCGAAAAAATACACCCGCCATCCGATTTCCGGGGCGTCTCCGCACCACGAATCCAAAAAAAAAGTTCCTATTTCTATTTAAAACAAGATGGCGGCCCATTTTGGCGTCGCGCGACGACCTACGATCTTCTAACCGGTCCCAATCGAAAGAGCGGGTCCGTTCCCCATAAGGATACCCCCGTTTAGCTCCGAAGCGACTTTAAATACCGCCAAAAAATTTTCGATCCGGACCAAAACCTACGGGGAAAAAAATTTCCCCTTTAGTACTAATAATAGCTGTCGTAGAGGCAATTGGGCATCCCTCTCACGGCCTTATAAAACCGCGAATCGCGACGCGACCTTCGCCATCGGTCGTCCGAAAGAACGATCTACTCATTAGGCTATACGACGACGGGGACGTACGCGCCGCCGCCGAGTTATTCTCGAAAAACGAAAAACCGTTCCGGACCCCCCCGAGACCGACTTTGACCGGTCGTATCTTCCAAACGGTACCGTCCACGTCAAAATTACCCCTTACCAGATATATTCCTCTCGACGAGTACTAGCCGATACCCGCACGTTCGCAAAAAAAAAAAAAAACACAACAAAGATGGCGGACTTTGCGTAACGCGCGACGCCGCGTTTCGTACACGTACGCCGAAATCCTCCCGCGCCATCGCGAACCGTACCGACGCCAAGAAATCGATTTTTTTTCGGGGCCGCCTTCTTTACGCAACACCCTGTATCATCGCGAAAATCATCCTATCGAAAAAGCACTCTCGCCATCCGATTCCCGGACGCCTCGCACGCAGAATCTTGAAAATTTTTTTTTTACGAGACCGCCTTCTTAACGCAACACCCTGTATATTATCGCAAAAATTAACGTTATCGAAAAATACACCCGCCATCCGATTTCCGGCGTCTCCGCACCACGAATCCAAAAAAAAGTTCCTATTTCTATTTAAAAAAACAAGATGGCGGCCCATTTTGGCGTCGCGCGACGACCTACGATCTTCTAACCGGTCCCAATCGAAAGAGCGGGTCCGTTCCTCATAAGGATACCCCGTTTAGCTCCGAAGCGACTTTAAATACCTTAAAAAATTTCGATCCGACCAAAACCTACGGGGAAAATTTTTAGTACTAATAATAGCTGTCGTAGAGGCAATTGGGGATCCCTCTCACGGCCTTATAAAACCGCGTATCGCGACGCGACCTTCGCCATCGGTCGTCCGAAAGAACGATCTACTGCTTAGGCTATACGACGACGGGGACGTACGCGCCGCCGCCGAGTTATTCCCTGAAAAACGAAAACCGTTCCGGACCCCCCCGAGACCGACTTTGACCGGTCGTATCTTCCAAACGGTACCGTCCACGCTTCGGGTAAATTACCCCTTACCAGATATATTCTTCTCGACGAGTACTAGCCGATACCCGCACGTTCGCAAAAAAAAAAAAACACAACAAAGATGGCGGACTTTTGCGTAACGCGCGACGCCGCGTTTCGTACACGTACGCCGTCCTCCGCGCCATCGCGAACCGTACCGACGCCAAGAAATCGATTTTTTTCGGGGCCGCCTTCTTTACGCAACACCCTGTATATCATCGCGAAAATCATCCTATCGAAAAAGCACGCTCGCCATCCGATTCCCGGACGCCTCCGCACGCAGAATCTTGAAAAAATTTTTTTACGAGACCGCCTTCTTAACGCAACACCCTGTATATTATCGCAAAATTAACGTTATCGAAAAAATACACCCGCCATCCGATTTCCGGGCGTCTCCGCACCACGAATCCAAAAAAAAAGTTCCTATTTCTATTTAAAAAAAACAAGATGGCGGCCCATTTTGGCGTCGCGCGACGACCTACGATCTTCTAACCGGTCCCAATCGAAAGAGCGGGTCCGTTCCCCATAAGGATACCCCCGTTTAGCTCCGAAGCGACTTTAAATACCTTAAAAAATTTCGATCCGGACCAAAACCTATAGGGCGGCCAGAAAAAATTCCCTTTTAGTACTAATAATAGCTGTCGTAGAGGCAATTGGGGATCCCTCTCACGGCCTTATAAATCCTACGTATCGCGACGCGACCTTCGCCATCGGTCGTCCGAAAGAACGATCTACTGCTTAGGCTATACGACGACGGGGACGTACGCGCCGCCTCCGAGTTATTCGCGAAAAACGAAAATCGCGTTCGGATCGTTCAAAAACCGACTTTGACCGGTCGTATCTTCTAAACGGTACCGTCCACGTCAAAATTACCCCTTACCAGATATATTCTTCTCGACGAGTACTAGCCGATACCCGCACGTTCGCAAAAAAAAAAAAAACACAACAAAGATGGCGGACTTTTGCGTAACGCGCGACGCCGCGTTTCGTACACGTACGCCGTCCTCCGCGCCATCGCGAACCGTACCGACGCCAAGAAATCGATTTTTTTCGGGGCCGCCTTCTTTACGCAACACCCTGTATATCATCGCGAAAATCATCCTATCGAAAAAGCACGCTCGCCATCCGATTCCCGGACGCCTCCGCACGCAGAATCTTGAAAAATTTTTTTACGAGACCGCCTTCTTAACGCAACACCCTGTATATTATCGCAAAATTAACGTTATCGAAAAAATACACCCGCCATCCGATTTCCGGGCGTCTCCGCACCACGAATCCAAAAAAAAAGTTCCTATTTCTATTTAAAAAAAACAAGATGGCGGCCCATTTTGGCGTCGCGCGACGAGCTACGATCTTCTAACCGGTCCCAATCGAAAGAGCGGGTCCGTTCCCCATAAGGATACCCCCGTTTAGCTCCGAAGCGACTTTAAATACCTTAAAAAATTTCGATCCGGACCAAAACCTATAGGGCGGCCAAAAAATTCCCTTATTAGTACTAATAATAGCTGTCGTAGAGGCAATTGGGGATCCCTCTCACGGCCTTATAAATCCGCGTATCGCGACGCGACCTTCGCCATCGGTCGTCCGGAAGAACGATCTACTGCTTAGGCTATACGACGACGGGGACGTACGCGCCGCCGCCGAGTTATTCTCGAAAAACGAAAATCCGTTCGGCATCGTTCCCGAGACCGACTTTGACCGGTCGTATCTTCTAAACGGTACCGTCCACGTCAAAATTACCCCTTACCAGATATATTCTTCTCGACGAGTACTAGCCGATACCCGCACGTTCGCAAAAAAAAAAAAAAACACAACAAAGATGGCGGACTTTTGCGTAACGCGCGACGCCGCGTTTCGTACACGTACGCCGTCCTCCGCGCCATCGCGAACCGTACCGACGCCAAGAAATCGATTTTTTTCGGGGCCGCCTTCTTTACGCAACACCCTGTATCATCGCGAAAATCATCCTATCGAAAAAGCACGCTCGCCATCCGATTCCCGGACGCCTCCGCACGCAGAATCTTGAAAAAATTTTTTTACGAGACCGCCTTCTTAACGCAACACCCTGTATATTATCGCAAAATTAACGTTATCGAAAAAATACACCCGCCATCCGATTTCCGGGCGTCTCCGCACCACGAATCCAAAAAAAAAGTTCCTATTTCTATTTAAAAAAAACAAGATGGCGGCCCATTTTGGCGTCGCGCGACGACCTACGATCTTCTAACCGGTCCCAATCGAAAGAGCGGGTCCGTTCCCCATAAGGATACCCCCGTTTAGCTCCGAAGCGACTTTAAATACCTTAAAAAAATTTCGATCCGGACCAAAACCTACGGGGAAAAAATTCCCCTTTAGTACTAATAATAGCTGTCGTAGAGGCAATTGGGGATCCCTCTCACGGCCTTATAAAACCGCGTATCGCGACGCGACCTTCGCCATCGGTCGTCCGAAAGAACGATCTACTGCTTAGGCTATACGACGACGGGGACGTACGCGCCGCCGCCGAGTTATTCTCGAAAAACGAAAAACGCGTTCCGGATCGTTCCCGAGACCGACTTTGACCGGTCGTATCTTCCAAACGGTACCGTCCACGTCAAAATTACCCCTTACCAGATATATTCTTCTCGACGAGTACTAGCCGATACCCGCACGTTCGCAAAAAAAAAAAAAACACAACAAAGATGGCGGACTTTTGCGTAACGCGCGACGCCGCGTTTCGTACACGTACGCCGTCCTCCGCGCCATCGCGAACCGTACCGACGCCAAGAAATCGATTTTTTTCGGGGCCGCCTTCTTTACGCAACACCCTGTATCATCGCGAAAATCATCCTATCGAAAAAGCACGCTCGCCATCCGATTCCCGGACGCCTCCGCACGCAGAATCTTGAAAAATTTTTTTACGAGACCGCCTTCTTAACGCAACACCCTGTATATTATCGCAAAATTAACGTTATCGAAAAAATACACCCGCCATCCGATTTCCGGGCGTCTCCGCACCACGAATCCAAAAAAAAAGTTCCTATTTCTATTTAAAAAAAACAAGATGGCGGCCCATTTTGGCGTCGCGCGACGACCTACGATCTTCTAACCGGTCCCAATCGAAAGAGCGGGTCCGTTCCCCATAAGGATACCCCCGTTTAGCTCCGAAGCGACTTTAAATACCTTAAAAAATTTCGATCCGGACCAAAACCTATAGGGCGAAAAAAATTCCTTAGTACTAATAATAGCTGTCGTAGAGGCAATTGGGGATCCCTCTCACGGCCTTATAAAACCGCGTATCGCGACGCGACCTTCGCCATCGGTCGTCCGAAAGAACGATCTACTGCTTAGGCTATACGACGACGGGGACGTACGCGCCGCCGCCGAGTTATTCTCGAAAAACGAAAAAACCGTTCCGGCATCCCCCAAAAACCGACTTTGACCGGTCGTATCTTCCAAACGGTACCGTCCACGTCAAAATTACCCCTTACCAGATATATTCTTCTCGACGAGTACTAGCCGATACCCGCACGTTCGCAAAAAAAAAAAAACACAACAAAGATGGCGGACTTTTGCGTAACGCGCGACGCCGCGTTTCGTACACGTACGCCGTCCTCCGCGCCATCGCGAACCGTACCGACGCCAAGAAATCGATTTTTTTTCGGGGCCGCCTTCTTTACGCAACACCCTGTATCATCGCGAAAATCATCCTATCGAAAAAGCACTCTCGCCATCCGATTCCCGGACGCCTCCGCACGCAGAATCTTGAAAAATTTTTTTTACGAGACCGCCTTCTTAACGCAACACCCTGTATATTATCGCAAAATTAACGTTATCGAAAAAATACACCCGCCATCCGATTTCCGGGCGTCTCCGCACCACGAATCCAAAAAAAAAGTTCCTATTTCTATTTAAAAAAAACAAGATGGCGGCCCATTTTGGCGTCGCGCGACGACCTACGATCTTCTAACCGGTCCCAATCGAAAGAGCGGGTCCGTTCCCCATAAGGATACCCCGTTTAGCTCCGAAGCGACTTTAAATACCTTAAAAAATTTCGATCCGGACCAAAACCTACGGGGAAAAATTTCCCTTAGTACTAATAATAGCTGTCGTAGAGGCAATTGGGGATCCCTCTCACGGCCTTATAAAACCGCGTATCGCGACGCGACCTTCGCCATCGGTCGTCCGAAAGAACGATCTACTGCTTAGGCTATACGACGACGGGGACGTACGCGCCGCCGCCGAGTTATTCTCGAAAAACGAAAAACCGTTCCGGCATCCCCCCCGAGACCGACTTTGACCGGTCGTATCTTCCAAACGGTACCGTCCACGTCAAAATTACCCCTTACCAGATATATTCTTCTCGACGAGTACTAGCCGATACCCGCACGTTCGCAAAAAAAAAAAACACACAAAGATGGCGGACTTTTGCGTAACGCGCGACGCCGCGTTTCGTACACGTACGCCGTCCTCCGCGCCATCGCGAACCGTACCGACGCCAAGAAATCGATTTTTTTCGGGGCCGCCTTCTTTACGCAACACCCTGTATCATCGCGAAAATCATCCTATCGAAAAAGCACGCTCGCCATCCGATTCCCGGACGCCTCCGCACGCAGAATCTTGAAAAAATTTTTTTACGAGACCGCCTTCTTAACGCAACACCCTGTATATTATCGCAAAATTAACGTTATCGAAAAAATACACCCGCCATCCGATTTCCGGGCGTCTCCGCACCACGAATCCAAAAAAAAGTTCCTATTTCTATTTAAAAAAAACAAGATGGCGGCCCATTTTGGCGTCGCGCGACGACCTACGATCTTCTAACCGGTCCCAATCGAAAGAGCGGGTCCGTTCCCCATAAGGATACCCCCGTTTAGCTCCGAAGCGACTTTAAATACCTTAAAAAAATTTCGATCCGGACCAAAACCTACGGGGGCCAAAAAATTTCCCTTTTAGTACTAATAATAGCTGTCGTAGAGGCAATTGGGGATCCCTCTCACGGCCTTATAAAACCGCGTATCGCGACGCGACCTTCGCCATCGGTCGTCCGAAAGAACGATCTACTGCTTAGGCTATACGACGACGGGGACGTACGCGCCGCCGCCGAGTTATTCGCGAAAAACGAAAAAACCGTTCCGGATCCCCCAAAAAACCGACTTTGACCGGTCGTATCTTCCAAACGGTACCGTCCACGTCAAAATTACCCCTTACCAGATATATTCTTCTCGACGAGTACTAGCCGATACCCGCACGTTCGCAAAAAAAAAAAAAACACAACAAAGATGGCGGACTTTTGCGTAACGCGCGACGCCGCGTTTCGTACACGTACGCCGTCCTCCGCGCCATCGCGAACCGTACCGACGCCAAGAAATCGATTTTTTTTCGGGGCCGCCTTCTTTACGCAACACCCTGTATCATCGCGAAAATCATCCTATCGAAAAAGCACGCTCGCCATCCGATTCCCGGACGCCTCCGCACGCAGAATCTTGAAAAAATTTTTTACGAGACCGCCTTCTTAACGCAACACCCTGTATATTATCGCAAAATTAACGTTATCGAAAAAATACACCCGCCATCCGATTTCCGGGCGTCTCCGCACCACGAATCCAAAAAAAAAGTTCCTATTTCTATTTAAAAAAAACAAGATGGCGGCCCATTTTGGCGTCGCGCGACGACCTACGATCTTCTAACCGGTCCCAATCGAAAGAGCGGGTCCGTTCCCCATAAGGATACCCCCGTTTAGCTCCGAAGCGACTTTAAATACCTTAAAAAAATTTCGATCCGGACCAAAACCTACGGGGAAAAAATTTCCCTTTTAGTACTAATAATAGCTGTCGTAGAGGCAATTGGGGATCCCTCTCACGGCCTTATAAAACCGCGTATCGCGACGCGACCTTCGCCATCGGTCGTCCGAAAGAACGATCTACTGCTTAGGCTATACGACGACGGGGACGTACGCGCCGCCGCCGAGTTATTCTCGAAAAACGAAAAAACCGTTCCGGACCCCCCAAAGACCGACTTTGACCGGTCGTATCTTCCAAACGGTACCGTCCACGTCAAAATTACCCCTTACCAGATATATTCTTCTCGACGAGTACTAGCCGATACCCGCACGTTCGCAAAAAAAAAAAAAAAACAACAAAGATGGCGGACTTTTGCGTAACGCGCGACGCCGCGTTTCGTACACGTACGCCGTCCTCCGCGCCATCGCGAACCGTACCGACGCCAAGAAATCGATTTTTTTTCGGGGCCGCCTTCTTTACGCAACACCCTGTATATCATCGCGAAAATCATCCTATCGAAAAAGCACGCTCGCCATCCGATTCCCGGACGCCTCCGCACGCAGAATCTTGAAAAAATTTTTTTACGAGACCGCCTTCTTAACGCAACACCCTGTATATTATCGCAAAATTAACGTTATCGAAAAAATACACCCGCCATCCGATTTCCGGGCGTCTCCGCACCACGAATCCAAAAAAAAAGTTCCTATTTCTATTTAAAAAAAACAAGATGGCGGCCCATTTTGGCGTCGCGCGACGACCTACGATCTTCTAACCGGTCCCAATCGAAAGAGCGGGTCCGTTCCCCATAAGGATACCCCCGTTTAGCTCCGAAGCGACTTTAAATACCTTAAAAAATTTCGATCCGGACCAAAACCTACGGGGAAAAAAATTCCCTTTTAGTACTAATAATAGCTGTCGTAGAGGCAATTGGGGATCCCTCTCACGGCCTTATAAAACCGCGTATCGCGACGCGACCTTCGCCATCGGTCGTCCGGAAGAACGATCTACTGCTTAGGCTATACGACGACGGGGACGTACGCGCCGCCGCCGAGTTATTCTCGAAAAACGAAAATCGCGTTCGGATCCCCCCGAGACCGACTTTGACCGGTCGTATCTTCCAAACGGTACCGTCCACGTCAAAATTACCCCTTACCCGATATATTCTTCTCGACGAGTACTAGCCGATACCCGCACGTTCGCAAAAAAAAAAAAAAACAACAAAGATGGCGGACTTTTGCGTAACGCGCGACGCCGCGTTTCGTACACGTACGCCGTCCTCCTCGCGCCATCGCGAACCGTACTGACGCCAAGAAATCGATTTTTTCGGGGGCCGCCTCTTACGCAACACCCTGTATCATCGCGAAAATCATCCTATCGAAAAAGCACTCTCGCCATCCGATTCCCGGACGCCTCCGCACGCAGAATCTTGAAAATTTTTACGAGACCGCCTTCTTAACGCAACACCCTGTATATTATCGCAAAATTAACGTTATCGAAAAAATACACCCGCCATCCGATTTCCGGGCGTCTCCGCACCACGAATCCAAAAAAAAGTTCCTATTTTCATTTAAAAAACAAGATGGCGGTTCATTTTGGCGTCGCGCGACGACCTACGATCTTCTAACCGGTCCCAATCGAGAGCGGGTCCGTTCCCCATAAGGGGATATTTCCCGTTTAGCTCCGAAGGACTTTAAATACCTTTTTAAAAAATTTCGATCCGACCAAAACCTACGGGGAAAAATTTCCCTTTTAGTACTAATAATAGCTGTCGTAGAGGCAATTGGGGATCCTCTCACGGCCTTATAAAACCGCGTATCGCGACGCGACCTTCGCCATCGGTCGTCCGAAAGAACGATCTACTGCTTAGGTTATACGACGACGGGACGCACGCGCCGCCGCCGAGTTATTCCCGAAAACGAAAAAACCGTTCCGACCCCCCCGAGACCGACTTTGACCGGTCGTATCTTCCAAACGGTACCGTCCACGTCAAAATTACCCTTACCAGATATATTCTTCTCGACGAGTACTAGCCGATACCCGCACGTTCGCAAAAAAAAAAAAACACAACAAAGATGGCGGATCTTGCGTAACGCGCGACGCCGTTTCGTACACGTACGCCGTCCTCTGCGCCATCGCGAACCGTACCGACGCCAAGAAATCGATTTTTTCGGGGCCGCCTTCTTTACGCAACACCCTGTATCATCGCGAAAATCATCCTATCGAAAAAGCACTCTCGCCATCCGATTCCCGGACGCCTCCGCACGCAGAATCTTGAAAAATTTTTTTACGAGACCGCCTTCAACGCAACACCCTGTATATTATCGCAAAATTAACGTTATCGAAAAAATACACCCGCCATCCGGATTTCCGGGCGCGTCTCCGCACCACGAATCCAAAAAAAGTTCCTATTTCTATTTAAAAAAACAAGATGGCGGCCCATTTTGGCGTCGCGCGACGACCTACGATCTTCTAACCGGTCCCAATCGAAAGAGCGGGTCCGTTCCCATAAGGATATCTCCCGTTTAGCTCCGAAGCGACTTTAAATACCTTAAAAAATTTCGATCCGACCAAAACCTACGGGGAAAAAATTTCCCTTAGTACTAATAATAGCTGTCGTAGAGGCAATTGGGGATCCTCTCACGGCCTTATAAAACCGCGTATCGCGACGCGACCTTCGCCATCGGTCGTCCGAAAGAACGATCTACTGTTTAGGTTATACGACGACGGGGACGTACGCGCCGCCGCCGAGTTATTCCCGAAAAACGAAAAACCGTTCCGGGACCCCCCCGAGACCGACTTTGACCGGTCGTATCTTCCAAACGGTACCGTCCACGTCAAAATTACCCCTTACCAGATATATTCTTCTCGACGAGTACTAGCCGATACCCGCACGTTCGCAAAAAAAAAAAAACACAACAAAGATGGCGGACTTTTGCGTAACGCGCGACGCCGCGTTTCGTACACGTACGCCGTCCTCCGCGCCATCGCGAACCGTACCGACGCCAAGAAATCGATTTTTTTTTTCGGGGCCGCCTTCTTTACGCAACACCCTGTATCATCGCGAAAATCATCCTATCGAAAAAGCACTCGCCATCCGATTCCCGGACGCCTCCGCACGCAGAATCTTGAAAATTTTTTTACGAGACCGCCTTCTTAACGCAACACCCTGTATATTATCGCAAAATTAACGTTATCGAAAAATACACCCGCCATCCGATTTCCGGGCGTCTCCGCACCACGAATCCAAAAAAAGTTCCTATTTCTATTTAAAAAAAAACAAGATGGCGGCTCCATTTTGCGTCGCGCGACGACCTACGATCTTCTAACCGGTCCCAATCGAAAGAGCGGGTCCGTTCCCCATAAGGATAGCCCCCGTTTAGCTCCGAAGCGACTTTAAATACCTTAAAAAATTTCGATCCGGACCAAAACCTACGGGGAAAAATTTCCCTTTAGTACTAATAATAGCTGTCGTAGAGGCAATTGGGGATCCCTCTCACGGCCTTATAAAAACCGCGTATCGCGACGCGACCTTCGCCATCGGTCGTCCGAAAGAACGATCTACTGCTTAGGCTATACGACGACGGGGACGTACGCGCCGCCGCCGAGTTATTCCCGAAAAACGAAAACCGTTCCGGACCCCCCCGAGACCGACTTTGACCGGTCGTATCTTCCAAACGGTACCGTCCACGTCAAAATTACCCCTTACCAGATATATTCTTCTCGACGAGTACTAGCCGATACCCGCACGTTCGCAAAAAAAAAAACACAACAAAGATGGCGGACTTTTGCGTAACGCGCGACGCCGCGTTTCGTACACGTACGCCGTCCTCCGCGCCATCGCGAACCGTACCGACGCCAAGAAATCGATTTTTTTCGGGGCCGCCTTCTTTACGCAACACCCTGTATCATCGCGAAAATCATCCTATCGAAAAAGCACTCGCCATCCGATTCCCGGACGCCTCCGCACGCAGAATCTTGAAAAATTTTTTTACGAGACCGCCTTCTTAACGCAACACCTGTATATTATCGCAAAATTAACGTTATCGAAAAAATACACCCGCCATCCGATTTCCGGGCGTCTCCGGCACCACGAATCCAAAAAAAAAGTTCCTATTTCTATTTAAAAAAAAAAACAAGATGGCGGCCCATTTTATGTCGCGCGACGATCGATCTTCTAACCGGTCCCAATCGAAAGAGCGGGTCCGTTCCCCATAAGGATTACCCCCGTTTAGCTCCGAAGCGACTTAAATACCTTAAAAATTTCGATCCGACCAAACCTACGGGGAAAAAATTTTCCCTTTAGTACTAATAATAGTTGTCGTAGAGGCAATTGGGGATCCTCACGGCCTTATAAAACCGCGTATCGCGACGCGACCTTCGCCATCGGTCGTCCGAAAGAACGATCTACTGCTTAGGTTATACGACGACGGGGACGTACGCGCCGCCGCCGAGTTATTCCCGAAAAACGAAAACCGTTCCGACCCCCCCTCGAGACCGACTTTGACTGGTCGTATCTTCCAAACGGTACCGTCCACGTCAAAATTACCCCTTACCAGATATATTCTTCTCGACGAGTACTAGCCGATACCCGCACGTTCGCAAAAAAAACACAACAAAGATGGCGGACTTTGCGTAACGCGACGCCGCGTTTCGTACACGTACGCCGTCCTCCGCGCCATCGCGAACCGTACCGACGCCAAGAAATCGATTTTTTTTCGGGGCCGCCTTCTTTACGCAACACCCTGTATCATCGCGAAAATCATCCTATCGAAAAAGCACTCTCGCCATCCGATTCCCGGACGCCTCCGCACGCAGAATCTTGAAAATTTTTTTTTACGAGACCGCCTTCTTAACGCAACACCCTGTATATTATCGCAAAATTAACGTTATCGAAAAAATACACCGCCATCCGATTTCCGGGCGTCTCCGCACCACGAATCCAAAAAAAAGTTCCTATTTCTATTTAAAAAAAAACAAGATGGCGGCCCATTTGGCGTCGCGCGACGACCTACGATCTTCTAACCGGTCCCAATCGAAAGAGCGGGTCCGTTCCCATAAGGATACTCCCCCGTTTAGCTCCGGAAGCGACTTTAAATACCTTAAAAAAATTTCTGATCCGGACCAAAACCTACGGGGAAAAATTTCCCCTTTTTAGTACTAATAATAGCTGTCGTAGAGGCAATTGGGGATCCTCTCACGGCCTTATAAAAACCGCGTATCGCGACGCGACCTTCGCCATCGGTCGTCCGAAAGAACGATCTACTGCTTAGGTTATACGACGACGGGGACGCACGCGCCGCCGCCGAGTTTATTCCCGAAAAACGAAAACCGTTCCGGGACCCCCCGAGACCGACTTTGACCGGTCGTATCTTCCAAACGGTACCGTCCACGTCAAAATTACCCCTTACCAGATATATTCTTCTCGACGAGTACTAGCCGATACCCGCACGTTCGCAAAAAAAAAAAAACACAACAAAGATGGCGGACTTGCGTAACGCGCGACGCCGCGTTTCGTACACGTACGCCGTCCTCCGCGCCATCGCGAACCGTACCGACGCCAAGAAATCGATTTTTTTTCGGGGCCGCCTTCTTTACGCAACAATCTGTATCATCGCGAAAATCATCCTATCGAAAAAAGCACTCTCGCCATCCGATTCCCGGACGCCTCCGCACGCAGAATCTTGAAAAATTTTTTTTACGAGACCGCCTTCTTAACGCAACACCCTGTATATTATCGCAAAATTAACGTTATCGAAAAATACACCCGCCATCCGATTTCCGGGCGTCTCCGCACCACGAATCCAAAAAAAAGTTCCTATTTCTATTTAAAAAACAAGATGGCGGCCCATTTTGGCGTCGCGCGACGACCTACGATCTTCTAACCGGTCCCAATCGAAAGAGCGGGTCCGTTCCCCATAAGGATACCCCCGTTTAGCTCCGAAGCGACTTTAAATACCTTAAAAAAAATTTCGATCCGGACCAAACCTACGGGGAAAAAAATTTCCCTTTAGTACTAATAGCTGTCGTAGAGGCAATTGGGGATCCCTCTCACGGCCTTATAAAACCGCGTATCGCGACGCGACCTTCGCCATCGGTCGTCCGAAAGAACGATCTACTGCTTAGGCTATACGACGACGGGGACGTACGCGCCGCCGCCGAGTTATTCCCGAAAAAACGAAAAACCGTTCCGGACCGTTCCCCCGAGACCGACTTTGACCGGTCGTATCTTCCAAACGGTACCGTCCACGTCAAAATTACCCCTTACCAGATATATTCTTCTCGACGAGTACTAGCCGATACCCGCACGTTCGCAAAAAAAAAAAAAAACACAACAAAGATGGCGGACTTTTTGCGTAACGCGCGACGCCGCGTTTCGTACACGTACGCCGTCCTCCGCGCCATCGCGAACCGTACCGACGCCAAGAAATCGATTTTTTTTCGGGGCCGCCTTCTTTACGCAACACCCTGTATATCATCGCGAAAATCATCCTATCGAAAAAGCACTCGCCATCCGATTCCCGGACGCCTCCGCACGCAGAATCTTGAAAAATTTTTTTTTACGAGACCGCCTTCTTAACGCAACACCCTGTATATTATCGCAAAATTAACGTTATCGAAAAATACACCCGCCATCCGATTTCCGGGCGTCTCCGCACCACGAATCCAAAAAAAAAAGTTCCTATTTCTATTTAAAAAAAACAAGATGGCGGCCCATTTTGGCGTCGCGCGACGACCTACGATCTTCTAACCGGTCCCAATCGAAAGAGCGGGTCCGTTCCCCATAAGGATACCCCGTTTAGCTCCGAAGCGACTTTAAATACCTTAAAAAATTTCGATCCGACCAAAACCTACGGGGAAAAATTTCCCTTTAGTACTAATAATAGCTGTCGTAGAGGCAAACGGGGGCCCTCTCACGGCCTTATAAAACCGCGTATCGCGACGCGACCTTCGCCATCGGTCGTCCGAAAGAACGATCTACTGCTTAGGCTATACGACGACGGGGACGTACGTGCTGCCGCCGAGTTATTCCCGAAAACGAAAAACCGTTCCGGACCCCCCGAGACCGACTTTGACCGGTCGTATCTTCCAAACGGTACCGTCCACGTCAAAATTACCCCTTACCAGATATATTCTTCTCGACGAGTACTAGCCGATACCCGCACGTTCGCAAAAAAAAAAACACAACAAAGATGGCGGACTTTGCGTAACGCGCGACGCCGCGTTTCGTACACGTACGCCGTCCTCCGCGCCATCGCGAACCGTACCGACGCCAAGAAATCGATTTTTTCGGGGCCGCCTTCTTTACGCAACACCCTGTATCATCGCGAAAATCATCCTATCGAAAAAGCACGCTCACCATCCGATTCCCGGACGCCTCCGCACGCAGAATCTTGAAAAATTTTTTTACGAGACCGCCTTCTTAACGCAACACCCTGTATATTATCGCAAAATTAACGTTATCGAAAAATACACCCGCCATCCGATTTCCGGGCGTCTCCGCACCACGAATCCAAAAAAAAAGTTCCTATTTCTATTTAAAAAACAAGATGGCGGCCCATTTTGGCGTCGCGCGACGACCTACGATCTTCTAACCGGTCCCAATCGAAAGAGCGGGTCCGTTCCCCATAAGGATACCCCCGTTTAGCTCCGAAGCGACTTTAAATACCTTAAAAAAATTTCGATCCGCACCAAAACCTACGGCGGAAAAAATTTCCTTTTAATACTAATAATAGCTGTCGTAGAGGCAATTGGGGGCCCTCTCACGGCCTTATAAAACCGCGTATCGCGACGCGACCTTCGCCATCGGTCGTCCGAAAGAACGATCTACTGCTTAGGCTATACGACGACGGGGACGTACGCGCCGCCGCCGAGTTATTCCCGAAAAACGAAAAAACCGTTCCGGACCCCCCCGAGACCGACTTTGACCGGTCGTATCTTCCAAACGGTACCGTCCACGTCAAAATTACCCCTTACCAGATATATTCTTCTCGACGAGTACTAGCCGATACCCGCACGTTCGCAAAAAAAAAAAAAAAAACACAACAAAGATGGCGGACTTTTTGCGTAACGCGCGACGCCGCGTTTCGTACACGTACGCCGTCCTCCGCGCCATCGCGAACCGTACCGACGCCAAGAAATCGATTTTTTTCGGGCCGCCTTCTTTACGCAACACCCTGTATATCATCGCGAAAATCATCCTATCGAAAAAGCACTCTCGCCATCCGATTCCCGGACGCCTCCGCACGCAGAATCTTGAAAAATTTTTTTTTTACGAGACCGCCTTCTTAACGCAACACCCTGTATATTATCGCAAAATTAACGTTATCGAAAAAATACACCCGCCATCCGATTTCCGGGCGTCTCCGCACCACGAATCCAAAAAAAAAGTTCCTATTTCTATTTAAAAAAAACAAGATGGCGGCCCATTTTGGCGTCGCGCGACGACCTACGATCTTCTAACCGGTCCCAATCGAAAGAGCGGGTCCGTTCCCCATAAGGATACCCCCGTTTAGCTCCGAAGCGACTTTAAATACCTTAAAAAATTTCGATCCGGACCAAAACCTACGGGGAAAAAATTTCCCCTTTAGTACTAATAATAGCTGTCGTAGAGGCAATTGGGGATCCCTCTCACGGCCTTATAAAACCGCGTATCGCGACGCGACCTTCGCCATCGGTCGTCCGAAAGAACGATCTACTGCTTAGGCTATACGACGACGGGGACGTACGCGCCGCCGCCGAGTTATTCTCGAAAAACGAAAAAACCGTTCCGACATCCCCCGAGACCGACTTTGACCGGTCGTATCTTCCAAACGGTACCGTCCACGTCAAAATTACCCTTACCAGATATATTCTTCTCGACGAGTACTAGCCGATACCCGCACGTTCGCAAAAAAAAAAAAACACAACAAAGATGGCGGACTTTTTGCGTAACGCGCGACGCCGCGTTTCGTACACGTACGCCGTCCTCCGCGCCATCGCGAACCGTACCGACGCCAAGAAATCGATTTTTTTTCGGGGCCGCCTTCTTTACGCAACACCCTGTATATCATCGCGAAAATCATCCTATCGAAAAAGCACTCTCGCCATCCGATTCCCGGACGCCTCCGCACGCAGAATCTTTGAAAAATTTTTTTTTTACGAGACCGCCTTCTTAACGCAACACCCTGTATATTATCGCAAAATTAACGTTATCGAAAAAATACACCCGCCATCCGATTTCCGGGCGTCTCCGCACCACGAATCCAAAAAAAAAGTTCCTATTTCTACAAAAAAAAACAAGATGGCGGCCCATTTTGGCGTCGCGCGACGACCTACGATCTTCTAACCGGTCCCAATCGAAAGAGCGGGTCCGTTCCCCATAAGGATACCCCGTTTAGCTCCGAAGCGACTTTAAATACCTTAAAAAAAATTTCGATCCGGACCAAAACCTACGGGGAAAAATTTTTTAGTACTAATAATAGCTGTCGTAGAGGCAAACGGGGGATCCCTCTCACGGCCTTATAAAACCGCGTATCGCGACGCGACCTTCGCCATCGGTCGTCCGAAAGAACGATCTACTGCTTAGGCTATACGACGACGGGGACGTACGCGCCGCCGCCGAGTTATTCTCGAAAAACGAAAAACCGTTCCGGATCCCCCGAGACCGACTTTGACCGGTCGTATCTTCCAAACGGTACCGTCCACGTCAAAATTACCCCTTACCAGATATATTCTTCTCGACGAGTACTAGCCGATACCCGCACGTTCGCAAAAAAAAAAAAAAAAAAAAAAAAACACAACAAAGATGGCGGACTTTTGCGTAACGCGCGACGCCGCGTTTCGTACACGTACGCCGTCCTCCGCGCCATCGCGAACCGTACCGACGCCAAGAAATCGATTTTTTTTCGGGGCCGCCTTCTTTACGCAACACCCTGTATCATCGCGAAAATCATCCTATCGAAAAAGCACGCTCGCCATCCGATTCCCGGACGCCTCCGCACGCAGAATCTTGAAAAATTTTTTTTTACGAGACCGCCTTCTTAACGCAACACCCTGTATATTATCGCAAAATTAACGTTATCGAAAAAATACACCCGCCATCCGATTTCCGGGCGTCTCCGCACCACGAATCCAAAAAAAAAAAGTTCCTATTTCTATTTAAAAAAACAAGATGGCGGCCCATTTTGGCGTCGCGCGACGACCTACGATCTTCTAACCGGTCCCAATCGAAAGAGCGGGTCCGTTCCCCATAAGGATACCCCCGTTTAGCTCCGAAGCGACTTTAAATACCTAAAAAAAATTTCGATCCGGACCAAAACCTATAGGGGGAAAAAATTTCCCCTTTAGTACTAATAATAGCTGTCGTAGAGGCAATTGGGGATCCCTCTCACGGCCTTATAAAACCGCGTATCGCGACGCGACCTTCGCCATCGGTCGTCCGAAAGAACGATCTACTGCTTAGGCTATACGACGACGGGGACGTACGCGCCGCCGCCGAGTTATTCTCGAAAACGAAAAAACCGTTCGGCCCCCCCCGAGACCGACTTTGACCGGTCGTATCTTCCAAACGGTACCGTCCACGTCAAAATTACCCCTTACCAGATATATTCTTCTCGACGAGTACTAGCCGATACCCGCACGTTCGCAAAAAAAAAAAAAAAAACACAACAAAGATGGCGGACTTTTGCGTAACGCGCGACGCCGCGTTTCGTACACGTACGCCGTCCTCCGCGCCATCGCGAACCGTACCGACGCCAAGAAATCGATTTTTTTTCGGGGCCGCCTTCTTTACGCAACACCCTGTATCATCGCGAAAATCATCCTATCGAAAAAGCACGCTCGCCATCCGATTCCCGGACGCCTCCGCACGCAGAATCTTGAAAAATTTTTTTTACGAGACCGCCTTCTTAACGCAACACCCTGTATATTATCGCAAAATTAACGTTATCGAAAAAATACACCCGCCATCCGATTTCCGGGCGTCTCCGCACCACGAATCCAAAAAAAAAGTTCCTATTTCTATTTAAAAAAAACAAGATGGCGGCCCATTTTGGCGTCGCGCGACGACCTACGATCTTCTAACCGGTCCCAATCGAAAGAGCGGGTCCGTTCCCCATAAGGATACCCCCGTTTAGCTCCGAAGCGACTTTAAATACCTTAAAAAAATTTCGATCCGGACCAAAACCTAGGGGGAAAAAATTTCCTATTAGTACTAATAATAGCTGTCGTAGAGGCAATTGGGGATCCCTCTCACGGCCTTATAAAACCGCGTATCGCGACGCGACCTTCGCCATCGGTCGTCCGAAAGAACGATCTACTGCTTAGGCTATACGACGACGGGGACGTACGCGCCGCCGCCGCGTTATTCTCGAAAAACGAAAAACCGTTCCGGCCCCCCCCGAGACCGACTTTGACCGGTCGTATCTTCCAAACGGTACCGTCCACGTCAAAATTACCCCTTACCAGATATATTCTTCTCGACGAGTACTAGCCGATACCCGCACGTTCGCAAAAAAAAAAAAAAAAAAAAAAATAAGTCCAGTCAACGACTTTGACAGGTAAACAATGAAATCCCTAACGAATTTCCTATCTTCTAAATATTACGAGATTTATTTAATATTTATACGTTAACACCTATATAATTACCCGTAAAGACGTATTGTTTACTATAAAACGTAATCCGACAGCTTTTTCATATACCTAATCAAGAAGATAAACACATTTGTCAATATTCGTTAGTGAATTTTTTCCTTTGAACTATTTACAACACTGCGAGAAGGCGAAGCAGGCGCGAAATTTGAATATTATGGAATAACTTAAAACATGCTATCTCCCTAAAAATACAGATATATATGTCATGATAAACACATTTGTCAATATTCTATTTGATGAAATGTATAAATTGTAGAAGGATGACTTAAATATTTATGGCTACAAACACAGATAATTATTAATTGCAGGCGTATAAAATTTGAATATTATGGGAATAACTTAAAACATGCTATCTCCCTAAAAATACAGATATATATGCAATGATAAACACATTTGTCAATATTCTATTTGATAAAATGTATAAATTGTTGAAGGATGACTTAAATATTTAACTACAAACAGTAATTTGAATATTATGGAATGTGACAAAACATGCTACGTTTTATCTAAAAATACAGATACATATGTCATGATAAACACATTTGTCAATATTCTATTTGATAAAATGTATAAATTGTTATGACTTAAATATTTAAGCTACAAACAGTGTCCGTAATTAATATTGCAGAAATTTGAATAATGGAATAACTTAAAACATGCTATCTCCCTAAAAATACAGATATATATGTCATGATAAACACATTTGTCAATATTCTATTTGATAAAATGTATAAATTGTTGAAGGATGACTTAAATATTTATGGCTACAAACGGGCGCGTAATTTGAATATTATGGAATAACTTAAAACATGCTATCTCCCTAAAAATACAGATATATATGTCATGATAAACACATTTGTCAATATTCTATTTGATGAAATGTATAAATTGTAGAAGGATGACTTAAATATTTATAGCTACAAACAGGGTCCGTTCAATGTGACATGTAATACTACGTTTATATGTCAAAAATTACATACAAATATCCGATATAAGTGACATCTAACACGAAACGCGAAAAGTCAAATTCATAACCTCATTACGTAAAATAATGGAAAAATTAGTACATGACGTCATTTATTTATTACCAAAAAATATATTTAATAATTAAATACATTAAAATACGTCTACGTACAAAATACCATCTTTATTATAGCAAAATTCATTTGCCGGCTTTCATAATAAATGGTTGACGGACTCCGATACCACGTTTGCCGGCAACATTTGAACTGTCAAGACGGACTTTTACACTTAGAAGGTTATACGGTTTTTTTTGGGTTTACATCGACATCATGAGTTGTTCATTCTTCATTAAAACATTTTGTGATTGTCATTAAGATAATATATGCATATAGTATTGAGATTATTTAAATAATAGTAGATATAACTGCACTTCACAAAATAACTTAAATCTTTGTTAATAGATGGCAGTACATGTTTGGTGCATATTACATGCGGATCGTAAGCACATAACAGTTTTTTTGTGTTTAAAAGTAATTTAAATATATGGCACAATTAAAAATAAGCTTATTTTTTAAATTAGAATATATTAATTAGCTTTGCACTGACATGTCAATTTTTGCTAACAAAATGTAACAGGGCAAATGGCTCCATGATAAAGCCGATAGTTTCATAATGCTGAGTATGGCAGAGGTATACAGATCGATCATATTAGTTACAAGTTTTTTTAATGATATTATGAATTAAAAAAATAACGTAATTAATCAAATAGTAAACTATTGCATCCAATAACATTGTATTTATAAATTTACTCTTCATATATAATTAACACGTTAGAGATGTATTCGAACAATCTCTAATATATTGACAATATGTTCGAGCTACTATTGTAAGAATATATGACAATTATTATTCCATGGGGTATACATATGCATATTTTGTAAAATTTTCAATTAGTATTGATTTTTTACTTGAGGCTAGGTAATCATGTCACAAGTCGCGAAGTCACTATTTTAATAACACGTGAAAAAATCAATTAAATATAAAATAAGTATGCATATTAGTTTTATACTACTCAATTCGTATAACAATTTTTTTTTTCATTTTAATAGTGGGACACCTTCTCAACATATTCGGTCGATAAAAAGTCTGTACGATGTAGAATATATACCATATACAGCTATGTACCTCTAAAATTCTTTAACAGATCAACGGTATTTTGATTTTATTATAAGTAATATTATTTATTTTCGAAC
The DNA here is from genome assembly GCA_023690525.1 of Holotrichia oblita. NCBI lineage: Eukaryota > Metazoa > Arthropoda > Insecta > Coleoptera > Scarabaeidae > Holotrichia > Holotrichia oblita. The sequence continues at coordinate 49,875,423 of CM043021.1, forward strand.
GAATAACAGTAAGTACGATGGAAAACATTCAGATTTTAACTTTTCTAGAGTTTTGAAGAGCGTAGCACTGTCATTAAAAGGAGCGTTTCCCAAATAATGTTTAGCACACTAAAAATTCAGCAAGTATACAGGGTAACTGGTAATGAAATAACCAAATAAATAAATAAATAGTATGAAAAATAAATAGCGTTTCTGCATAGAACGCCATTGATATTTAATAAAATGGTTCGTGAAAAAATCGACTAGATATAAAATAAGTATCGAGGCCGTAGGCCGAGTAGTGTTTAACATACTTAAAAGTTATTAAGGGAGTTTAGATTAACAGAAATGCTGATCGATAGGCTAGCTGGACCATAGGCTATCTGGACCATGGACTAGGTGGCCCGTGGTCTAGCTGGACCAGGGACTAGGTGATCTGTGGACTAGGTGATCTGTGGACTAGGTGATCTGTGGACTAGGTGATGGACTAGGTGATCTGTGGGCTAGGTGATCGGTGGGCTAGGTGGTCGGTGGGCTGCTGGTCCAAACTCGAAGAGTTTGGTGGGCCAGCTAGTTAGTACTAATAATAGCTGTCGTAGAGGCAATTGGGGATCCCTCTCACGGCCTTATAAAACCGCGTATCGCGACGCGACCTTCGCCATCGGTCGTCCGAAAGAACGATCTACTGCTTAGGCTATACGACGACGGGGACGTACGCGCCGCCGCCGAGTTATTCTCGAAAAACGAAAACCGTTCCGGCATCCCCCCGAGACCGACTTTGACCGGTCGTATCTTCCAAACGGTACCGTCCACGTCAAAATTACCCCTTACCAGATATATTCTTCTCGACGAGTACTAGCCGATACCCGCACGTTCGCAAAAAAAAAAAAAAAACACAACAAAGATGGCGGACTTTTGCGTAACGCGCGACGCCGCGTTTCGTACACGTACGCCGTCCTCCGCGCCATCGCGAACCGTACCGACGCCAAGAAATCGATTTTTTTTCGGGGCCGCCTTCTTTACGCAACACCCTGTATCATCGCGAAAATCATCCTATCGAAAAAGCACTCTCGCCATCCGATTCCCGGACGCCTCCGCACGCAGAATCTTGAAAAATTTTTTTACGAGACCGCCTTCTTAACGCAACACCCTGTATATTATCGCAAAATTAACGTTATCGAAAAAATACACCCGCCATCCGATTTCCGGGCGTCTCCGCACCACGAATCCAAAAAAAAAAGTTCCTATTTCTATTTAAAAAAAACAAGATGGCGGCCCATTTTGGCGTCGCGCGACGACCTACGATCTTCTAACCGGTCCCAATCGAAAGAGCGGGTCCGTTCCCCATAAGGATACCCCCGTTTAGCTCCGAAGCGACTTTAAATACCTTAAAAAAATTTCGATCCGGACCAAAACCTAGGGGAAAAAAATTCCCCTTTATAGTACTAATAATAGCTGTCGTAGAGGCAATTGGGGATCCCTCTCACGGCCTTATAAAACCGCGTATCGCGACGCGACCTTCGCCATCGGTCGTCCGAAAGAACGATCTACTGCTTAGGCTATACGACGACGGGGACGTACGCGCCGCCGCCGAGTTATTCTCGAAAAACGAAAAACCGTTCGGATCCCCCGAGACCGACTTTGACCGGTCGTATCTTCCAAACGGTACCGTCCACGTCAAAATTACCCCTTACCAGATATATTCTTCTCGACGAGTACTAGCCGATACCCGCACGTTCGCAAAAAAAAAAAAAAAACACAACAAAGATGGCGGACTTTTGCGTAACGCGCGACGCCGCGTTTCGTACACGTACGCCGTCCTCCGCGCCATCGCGAACCGTACCGACGCCAAGAAATCGATTTTTTTTCGGGGCCGCCTTCTTTACGCAACACCCTGTATCATCGCGAAAATCATCCTATCGAAAAAGCACTCTCGCCATCCGATTCCCGGACGCCTCCGCACGCAGAATCTTGAAAAATTTTTTTTACGAGACCGCCTTCTTAACGCAACACCCTGTATATTATCGCAAAATTAACGTTATCGAAAAAATACACCCGCCATCCGATTTCCGGGCGTCTCCGCACCACGAATCCAAAAAAAAAAAGTTCCTATTTCTATTTAAAAAAAACAAGATGGCGGCCCATTTTGGCGTCGCGCGACGACCTACGATCTTCTAACCGGTCCCAATCGAAAGAGCGGGTCCGTTCCCCATAAGGATACCCCCGTTTAGCTCCGAAGCGACTTTAAATACCTTAAAAAAATTTCGATCCGGACCAAAACCTACGGGGAAAAAATTTCCCCTTTAGTACTAATAATAGCTGTCGTAGAGGCAATTGGGGATCCCTCTCACGGCCTTATAAAACCGCGTATCGCGACGCGACCTTCGCCATCGGTCGTCCGAAAGAACGATCTACTGCTTAGGCTATACGACGACGGGGACGTACGCGCCGCCGCCGAGTTATTCTCGAAAAACGAAAAAACCGTTCCGGACATCCCCCCGAGACCGACTTTGACCGGTCGTATCTTCCAAACGGTACCGTCCACGTCAAAATTACCCCTTACCAGATATATTCTTCTCGACGAGTACTAGCCGATACCCGCACGTTCGCAAAAAAAAAAAAAAAACACAACAAAGATGGCGGACTTTTGCGTAACGCGCGTCGCCGCGTTTCGTACACGTACGCCGTCCTCCGCGCCATCGCGAACCGTACCGACGCCAAGAAATCGATTTTTTTTCGGGGCCGCCTTCTTTACGCAACACCCTGTATCATCGCGAAAATCATCCTATCGAAAAAGCACTCTCGCCATCCGATTCCCGGACGCCTCCGCACGCAGAATCTTGAAAATTTTTTTTTACGAGACCGCCTTCTTAACGCAACACCCTGTATATTATCGCAAAATTAACGTTATCGAAAAAATACACCCGCCATCCGATTTCCGGGCGTCTCCGCACCACGAATCCAAAAAAAAAGTTCCTATTTCTATTTAAAAAAAACAAGATGGCGGCCCATTTTGGCGTCGCGCGACGACCTACGATCTTCTAACCGGTCCCAATCGAAAGAGCGGGTCCGTTCCCCATAAGGATACCCCCGTTTAGCTCCGAAGCGACTTTAAATACCTTAAAAAAATTTCGATCCGGACCAAAACCTACGGGGAAAAAATTTCCCCTTTAGTACTAATAATAGCTGTCGTAGAGGCAATTGGGGATCCCTCTCACGGCCTTATAAAACCGCGTATCGCGACGCGACCTTCGCCATCGGTCGTCCGAAAGAACGATCTACTGCTTAGGCTATACGACGACGGGGACGTACGCGCCGCCGCCGAGTTATTCTCGAAAAACGAAAAAACCGTTCCGGACCCCCCCCCGAGACCGACTTTGACCGGTCGTATCTTCCAAACGGTACCGTCCACGTCAAAATTACCCCTTACCAGATATATTCTTCTCGACGAGTACTAGCCGATACCCGCACGTTCGCAAAAAAAAAAAAAAACACAACAAAGATGGCGGACTTTTGCGTAACGCGCGTCGCCGCGTTTCGTACACGTACGCCGTCCTCCGCGCCATCGCGAACCGTACCGACGCCAAGAAATCGATTTTTTTTCGGGGCCGCCTTCTTTACGCAACACCCTGTATCATCGCGAAAATCATCCTATCGAAAAAGCACTCTCGCCATCCGATTCCCGGACGCCTCCGCACGCAGAATCTTGAAAAATTTTTTTTTACGAGACCGCCTTCTTAACGCAACACCCTGTATATTATCGCAAAATTAACGTTATCGAAAAAATACACCCGCCATCCGATTTCCGGGCGTCTCCGCACCACGAATCCAAAAAAAAAGTTCCTATTTCTATTTAAAAAAAACAAGATGGCGGCCCATTTTGGCGTCGCGCGACGACCTACGATCTTCTAACCGGTCCCAATCGAAAGAGCGGGTCCGTTCCCCATAAGGATACCCCCGTTTAGCTCCGAAGCGACTTTAAATACCTTAAAAAATTTCGATCCGGACCAAAACCTACGGGGAAAAAATTTCCCCTTTAGTACTAATAATAGCTGTCGTAGAGGCAATTGGGGATCCCTCTCACGGCCTTATAAAACCGCGTATCGCGACGCGACCTTCGCCATCGGTCGTCCGAAAGAACGATCTACTGCTTAGGCTATACGACGACGGGGACGTACGCGCCGCCGCCGAGTTATTCTCGAAAAACGAAAAAACCGTTCCGGACCCCCCCGAGACCGACTTTGACCGGTCGTATCTTCCAAACGGTACCGTCCACGTCAAAATTACCCCTTACCAGATATATTCTTCTCGACGAGTACTAGCCGATACCCGCACGTTCGCAAAAAAAAAAAAAAAAAAAAAAAATAAGTCCACTCAACGACTTTGACAGGTAAACAATGAAATCCCTAACGAATTTCCTATCTTCTAAATATTACGAGATTTATTTAATATTTATATGTTAGCACCTATATAATTACCCGTAAAGACGTATTGTTTACTATAAAACGTAATCCGACAGCTTTTTCATATACCTAATCAAGAACGTTAGTGAATTTTTCCTTTGAACTATTTACAACACTGCGAGAAGGCGAAACAGGCGCGAAATTTGAATATTATGGAATAACTTAAAACATGCTATCTCCCTAAAAATACAGATACATATGTAATGATAAACACATTTGTCAATATTCTATTTGATGAAATGTATAAATTGTAGAAGGATGACTTAAATATTTATAGCTACAAACAGTGTCCGTAATTATTATACTGCAGGCGCGAAATTTGAATATTATGGAATAACTTAAAACATGCTATCTCCCTAAAAATACAGATACATATGTCATGATAAACAAATTTGTCAATATTCTATTTGATGAAATGTATAAATTGTAGAAGGATGACTTAAATATTTATAGCTACAAACAGTGTCCGTAATTATTATACTGCAGGCGCGAAATTTGAATATTATGGAATAACTTAAAACATGCTATCTCCCTAAAAATACAGATACATATGTCATGATAAACACATTTGTCAATATTCTATTTGATAAAATGTATAAATTGTAGAAGGATGACTTAAATATTTATAGCTACAAACGGGCGCGTAATTTAAATATTATGGAATAACTTAAAACATGCTATCTCCCTAAAAATACAGATACATATGTCATGATAAACACATTTGTCAATATTCTATTTGATGAAATGTATAAATTGTAGAAGGATGACTTAAATATTTATAGCTACAAACGGGCGCGTAATTTGAATATTATGGAATAACTTAAAACATGCTATCTCCCTAAAAATACAGATACATATGTCATGATAAACACATTTGTCAATATTCTATTTGATGAAATGTATAAATTGTAGAAGGATGACTTAAATATTTATGGCTACAAACGGGCGCGTAATTTGAATATTATGGAATAACTTAAAACATGCTATCTCCCTAAAAATACAGATATATATGTCATGATAAACACATTTGTCAATATTCTATTTGATGAAATGTATAAATTGTAGAAGGATGACTTAAATATTTATAGCTACAAACAGGGTCCGTTCAATGTGACATGTAATACTACGTTTATATGTCAAAAATTACATACAAATATCCGATATAAGTGACATCTAACACGAAACGCGAAAAGTCAAATTCATAACCTCATTACGTAAAATAATGGAAAAATTAGTACATGACGTCATTTATTTATTACCAAAAAATATATTTAATAATTAAATACATTAAAATACGTCTACGTACAAAATACCATCTTTATTATAGCAAAATTCATTTGCCGGCTTTCATAATAAATGGTTGACGGACTCCGATACCACGTTTGCCGGCAACATTTGAACTGTCAAGACGGACTTTTACACTTAGAAGGTTATACGGTTTTTTTGGGTTTACATCGACATCATGAGTTGTTCATTCTTCATTAAAACATTTTGTGATTGTCATTAAGATAATATATGCATATAGTATTGAGATTATTTAAATAATAGTAGATATAACTGCACTTCACAAAATAACTTAAATCTTTGTTAATAGATGGCAGTACATGTTTGGTGCATATTACATGCGGATCGTAAGCACATAACAGTTTTTTTGTGTTTAAAAGTAATTTAAATATATGGCACAATTAAAAATAAGCTTATTTTTTAAATTAGAATATATTAATTAGCTTTGCACTGACATGTCAATTTTTGCTAACAAAATGTAACAGGGCAAATGGCTCCATGATAAAGCCGATAGTTTCATAATGCTGAGGATGGCAGAGGTATACAGATCGATCATATTAGTTACAAGTTTTTTAAATGATATTATGAATTAAAAAAATAACGTAATTAATCAAATAGTAAACTATTGCATCCAATAACATTGTATTTATAAATTTACTCTTCATATATAATTAACACGTTAGAGATGTATTCGAACAATCTCTAATATATTGACAATATGTTCGAGCTACTATTGTAAGAATATATGACAATTATTATTCCATGGGGTATACATATGCATATTTTGTAAAATTTTCAATTAGTATTGATTTTTTACTTGCGGCTAGGTAATCATGTCACAAGTCGCGAAGTCACTATTTTAATAACACATGAAAAAATCAATTAAATATAAAATAAGTATGCATATTAGTTTTATACTACTCAATTCGTATAACAATTTTTTTTTTCATTTTAATAGTGGGACACCTTCTCAACATATTCGGTCGATAAAAAGTCTGTACGATGTCGAATATATACCATATACAGCTATGTACCTCTAAAATTCTTTAACAGATCAACGGTATTTTGATTTTATTATAAGTAATATTATTTATTTTCGAAGGAATAACAGTAAGTACGATGGGGATTTTAACTTTTCTAGAGTTTTGAAGAGCGTAGCACTGTCATTAAAAGGAGCGTTTCCCAAATAATGTTTAGCACACTAAAAATTCAGCAAGTATACAGGGTAACTGGTAATGAAATAACCAAATAAATAAATAAATAGTATGTAAAATAAATAGCGTTTCTGCATAGAACGCCATTGATATTTAATAAAATGGTAAAAATCGACTAGATATAAAATAAGTATCGAGGCCGTAGGCCGAGTAGTGTTTAACATACTTAAAAGTTATTAAGGGAGTTTAGATTAACAGAAATGCTGATCGATAGGCTAGCTGGACCATAGGCTATCTGGACCATGGACTAGGTGGCCCGTGCTCTAGCTGGACCAGGGACTAGGTGATCTGTGGACTAGGTGATCTGTGGACTAGGTGATCTGTGGACTAGGTGATCTGTGGACTAGGTGATCTGTGGACTAGGTGATCTGTGGGCTAGGTGGTCGGTGGGCTGCTGGTCCAAACTCGAAGAGTTTGGTGGGCCAGCTAGTTATACTATACTAATTGGTGATTGTAGAGGTAAACGGGGCTCCCTCCTGGGACCTTACGGAAGGACTAAACTCGAAAAGGGGGTGTCGATCGACGCCTAAAGGATTTTTCTAATCAACTGTCTAGGTTTCCCGGCGAACCGACCTTGACTTTTCCCGATGTTTTCAGATTAGTCGGAAATTCGCGTTTATCTCCCGAACGGTTGACGCTACGCCAAAACTATCTATGTCCGAATATATTCTTCTCGGCGAGTACTTGGATATTTTCGGGAAATTTTTTTTCCGATTAAAACTAAAATCTTTTTGCGTCGCGGCGGCGGCGTCCGATTTAGCGTCGCCTTGCAGGTCGTCTCCAGCGAATTGCCCATGTGAACAATATCGATCGTCAAAATTTCAAAATTCCAACGCCCTTCTAAACGGCTTATTTTTTTGATTTTCCTCTGCCAAACTCGATTTTAGAAAATATATTATTCATATACGCGTATATAAAATACCCTTTCATACGAGCGCCGGTGGCGTGATGCTTAGGTCTTCGGCTTCGAATCGGATGGTACTAGGTTCAAAACCCCTTCTACGACGTATCTGTTTTTTTTTTTAATTTTGTTTATAGAGGAATATAGTTAAAATTTATTTTTCATTTACGACAAGGAACAAAAAATAAAAAAATAGGAGTTACTGCGAAAATATTCTATTTTTAATTAAATGTATAATTAAATAATATTTCATTATTTGTTTTACTTTAACCTACACATGCTCACAGAGGTAAGGGACTCTTCTTTGATACCATCTTTTTATTTCCACAAATATATATTTACGAAAACAATAATGTACAAACAAGGAATGAAATAATAAATTATTACGACGATTTCCAAAATTTCAATGTTCCAACGCCTTTCTAAACCGCTTATTATTTTTTGATAATTCTCATCGTTACTTATACTAAAATCGTATATAGTTCAGTGTATTATCGAGATTATACTAAGTATATATCTACATATTTTCGAAAGAGTCAAAAAGTCTTTTTTGCATACATTTTTTTTTTTTCTCTCCAGCGCGTCTTTAAGGGGGTCAATTTTTTTTCTCCGCTCTCCAATGTACAGGGGAAATTGAATGTCAATATTTCAGGGAACGATTTTTTAGTCTATTTTAAAAACAAAACTTCATATGAACGTGTGACCTAAACGTCTGTCAAAGTAGGTAGCTGAAATTCCGTACGAACGCCACTGGTGGAATTAAAAAAATGTGGAACACTCAATAATGCCTCTTGATACATACATAGTTTTACAGGAATTAATGTAAAACTATTTATTTTCGAAAACTTTATCACCCTGTATCTCAAAAGTTAAGACCTTTAGGTCATATGTTCATATGAAGTTTTCTTTTTATCATGACGAGTAGTATGCGATCCCGCTACGTCAGCAAAAAAAAAAATCGTTCCCTGAAATATGGACATTCATTTTGGAAAGAGCCTGTATAGCGGGTTTTATTAAATCAAGACGGCCATACTCCGCTCTTTTACTTATAATAATTGGTGATTGTAGAGGTAAACGGGGCTCCCTCCTGGGACCTTACGGAAGGACTAAACTCGAAAAGGGAGGTGTCAAAAGACGCCTGAAGGATTTTTCTGTGCCTTAGGCTAGGTTTCCTTGCGATTAGATGCTAAATTTTCCCGATGTTTTCAGATTAGTCGGAAATTCGCGTTTATCTCCCGAACGGTTGACGCTACGCCAAAACTATCTATGTCCGAATATATTCTTCTCGGCGAGTACTTGGATATTTTCGGGAAATTTTTTTTTTCCGATTAAAACTAAAATCTTTTTGCGTCGCGGCGGCGGCGTCCGATTTAGCGTCGCCTTGCAGGTCGTCTCCAGCGAATTGCCCATGTGAACAATATCGATCGTCAAAATTTCAAAATTCCAACGCCCTTCTAAACGGCTTATTTTTTTGATTTTCCTCTGCCAAACTCGATTTTAGAAAATATATTATTCATATACGCGTATATAAAACACCCTTTCATACGAGCGCCGGTGGCGTGATGCTTAGGTATTCGTCTTCGAATCGGATGGTACTAGGTTCAAACCCCTTCTACGACGTATATCTTTTTTTTTTTAATTTTGTTTATAGAGGAATATAGTTAAAATTTATTTTTCATTTACGACAAGGAACAAAAAATAAAAAAATAGGAGTTACTGCGAAAATATTCTATTTTTAATTAAATGTATAATTAAATAATATTTCATTATTTTTTTTACTTTAACCTACACATGCTCACAGAGGTAAGGGAGTCTTCTTTGATACCATCTTTTTATTTCCACAAATATATATTTACGAAAACAATAATGTACAAACAAGAAATGAAATAATAAATTATTACGACGATTTCCAAAATTTCAATGTTCCAACGCCTTTCTAAACCGCTTATTATTTTTTGATAATTCTCATCGTTACTTATACTAAAATCGTATATAGTTCAGTGTATTATCGAGATTATACTATATATATATCTACATATTTTCGAAAGAGTCAAAAAGTCTTTTTTGCATACATTTTTTTTATTTCTCTCCAGCGCGTCTTTAAGGGGGTCAATTTTTTTTCTCCGCTCTCCAATGTACAGGGGAAATTGAATGTCAATATTTTAGGGAACGATTTTTTAGTCTATTTTAAAAACAAAACTTCATATGAACGTGTGACCTAAACGTCTGTCAAAGTAGGTAGCTGAAATTCCGTACGAACGCCACTGGTGGAATTAAAAAAAAATGTGGAACACTCAATAATGCCTCTTGATACATACATAGTTTTACAGGAATTAATGTAAAACTATTTATTTTCGAAAACTTTATCACCCTGTATCTCAAAAGTTAAGACCTTTAGGTCATATGTTCATATGAAGTTTTCTTTTTATCATGACGACTAATATACGATCCCGCTACCTCAGCAAAAAAAAAAATCGTTCCCTGAAATATGGACATTCATTTTGGAAAGAGCCTGTATAGCGGGTTTTATTAAATCAAGACGGCCATACTCCGCTCTTTTACTTATAATAATTGGTGATTGTAGAGGTAAACGGGGCTCCCTCCTGGGACCTTACGGAAGGACTAAACTCGAAAAGGGAGGTGTCAAAAGACGCCTGAAGGATTTTTCTGTGCCTTAGGCTAGGTTTCCTTGCGATTAGATGCTAAATTTTCCCGATGTTTTCAGATTAGTCGGAAATTCGCGTTTATCTCCCGAACGGTTGACGCTACGCCAAAACTATCTATGTCCGAATATATTCTTCTCGGCGAGTACTTGGATATTTTCGGGAAATTTTTTTTTTCCGATTAAAACTAAAATCTTTTTGCGTCGCGGCGGCGGCGTCCGATTTAGCGTCGCCTTGCAGGTCGTCTCCAGCGAATTGCCCATGTGAACAATATCGATCGTCAAAATTTCAAAATTCCAACGCCCTTCTAAACGGCTTATTTTTTTGATTTTCCTCTGCCAAACTCGATTTTAGAAAATATATTATTCATATACGCGTATATAAAACACCCTTTCATACGAGCGCCGGTGGCGTGATGCTTAGGTATTCGTCTTCGAATCGGATGGTACTAGGTTCAAACCCCTTCTACGACGTATCTGTTTTTTTTTTTTTTAATTTTGTTTATAGAGGAATATAGTTAAAATTTATTTTTCATTTACGACAAGGAACAAAAAATAAAAAAATAGGAGTTACTGCGAAAATATTCTATTTTTAATTAAATGTATAATTAAATAATATTTCATTATTTTTTTTACTTTAACCTACACATGCTCACAGAGGTAAGGGAGTCTTCTTTGATACCATCTTTTTATTTCCACAAATATATATTTACGAAAACAATAATGTACAAACAAGAAATGAAATAATAAATTATTACGACGATTTCCAAAATTTCAATGTTCCAACGCCTTTCTAAACCGCTTATTATTTTTTGATAATTCTCATCGTTACTTATACTAAAATCGTATATAGTTCAGTGTATTATCGAGATTATACTATATATATATCTACATATTTTCGAAAGAGTCAAAAAGTCTTTTTTGCATACATTTTTTTTATTTCTCTCCAGCGCGTCTTTAAGGGGGTCAATTTTTTTTCTCCGCTCTCCAATGTACAGGGGAAATTGAATGTCAATATTTTAGGGAACGATTTTTTAGTCTATTTTAAAAACAAAACTTCATATGAACGTGTGACCTAAACGTCTGTCAAAGTAGGTAGCTGAAATTCCGTACGAACGCCACTGGTGGAATTAAAAAAAATGTGGAACACTCAATAATGCCTCTTGATACATACATAGTTTTACAGGAATTAATGTAAAACTATTTATTTTCGAAAACTTTATCACCCTGTATCTCAAAAGTTAAGACCTTTAGGTCATATGTTCATATGAAGTTTTCTTTTTATCATGACGACTAATATACGATCCCGCTACCTCAGCAAAAAAAAAATCGTTCCCTGAAATATGGACATTCATTTTGGAAAGAGCCTGTATAGCGGGTTTTATTAAATCAAGACGGCCATACTCCGCTCTTTTACTTATAATAATTGGTGATTGTAGAGGTAAACGGGGCTCCCTCCTGGGACCTTACGGAAGGACTAAACTCGAAAAGGGGGTGTCAAAAGACGCCTGAAGGATTTTTCTGTGCCTTAGGCTAGGTTTCCTTGCGATTAGATGCTAAATTTTCCGGATGTTTTCAGATTAGTCGGAAATTCGCGTTTATCTCCCGAACGGTTGACGCTACGCCAAAACTATCTATGTCCGAATATATTCTTCTCGGCGAGTACTTGGATATTTTCGGGAAATTTTTTTTTTCCGATTAAAACTAAAATCTTTTTGCGTCGCGGCGGCGGCGTCCGATTTAGCGTCGCCTTGCAGGTCGTCTCCAGCGAATTGCCCATGTGAACAATATCGATCGTCAAAATTTCAAAATTCCAACGCCCTTCTAAACGGCTTATTTTTTTGATTTTCCTCTGCCAAACTCGATTTTAGAAAATATATTATTTATATACGCGTATATAAGATACCCTTTCATACGAGCGACGGTGGCGTGACGCTTAGGTGTTCGGCTTCGAATCGGATGGTACTAGGTTCAAACCCCCTTCTACGACGTATCTGTTTTTTTTTTAATTTTGTTTATAGAGGAATATAGTTAAAATTTATTTTTCATTTACGACAAGGAACAAAAAATAAAAGAATTAGGAGTTACTGCGAAAATATTCTATTTTTAATTAAATGTATAATTAAATAATATTTCATTATTTGTTTTTACTTTAACCTACACATGCTCACAGAGGTAAGGGAGGCTTCTTTGATACCATCTTTTTATTTCCACAAATATATATTTACGAAAACAATAATGTACAAACAAGGAATGAAATAATAAATTATTACGACGATTTCCAAAATTTCAATGTTCCAACGCCTTTCTAAACCGCTTATTATTTTTTGATAATTCTCATCGTTACTTATACTAAAATCGTATATAGTTCAGTGTATTATCGAGATTATACTATATATATATCTACATATTTTCGAAAGAGTCAAAAAGTCTTTTTTGCATACATTTTTTTTTATATCTCTCCAGCGCGTCTTTAAGGGGGTCAATTTTTTTTCTCCGCTCTCCAATGTACAGGGGAAATTGAATGTCAATATTTTAGGGAACGATTTTTTAGTCTATTTTAAAAACAAAACTTCATATGAACGTGTGACCTAAACGTCTGTCAAAGTAGGTAGCTGAAATTCCGTACGAACGCCACTGGTGGAATTAAAAAAAAATGTGGAACACTCAATAATGCCTCTTGATACATACATAGTTTTACAGGAATTAATGTAAAACTATTTATTTTCGAAAACTTTATCACCCTGTATCTCAAAAGTTAAGACCTTTAGGTCATATGTTCATATGAAGTTTTCTTTTTACCATGACGAGTAGTATGCGATGCCGCTACGTCAGCAAAAAAAAAAAATCGTTCCCTGAAATATGGACATTCATTTTGGAAAGAGCCTGTATAGCGGGTTTTATTAAATCAAGACGGCCATACTCCGCTCTTTTACTTATAATAATTGGTGATTGTAGAGGTAAACGGGGCTCCCTCCTGGGACCTTACGGAAGGACTAAACTCGAAAAGGGGGTGTCAAAAGACGCCTGAAGGATTTTTCTGTGCCTTAGGCTAGGTTTCCTTGCGATTAGATGCTAAATTTTCCGGATGTTTTCAGATTAGTCGGAAATTCGCGTTTATCTCCCGAACGGTTGACGCTACGCCAAAACTATCTATGTCCGAATATATTCTTCTCGGCGAGTACTTGGATATTTTCGGGAAATTTTTTTTTTCCGATTAAAACTAAAATCTTTTTGCGTCGCGGCGGCGGCGTCCGATTTAGCGTCGCCTTGCAGGTCGTCTCCAGCGAATTGCCCATGTGAACAATATCGATCGTCAAAATTTCAAAATTCCAACGCCCTTCTAAACGGCTTATTTTTTTGATTTTCCTCTGCCAAACTCGATTTTAGAAAATATATTATTTATATACGCGTATATAAGATACCCTTTCATACGAGCGACGGTGGCGTGACGCTTAGGTGTTCGGCTTCGAATCGGATGGTACTAGGTTCAAACCCCTTCTACGACGTATCTGTTTTTTTTTTAATTTTGTTTATAGAGGAATATAGTTAAAATTTATTTTTCATTTACGACAAGGAACAAAAAATAAAAGAATTAGGAGTTACTGCGAAAATATTCTATTTTTAATTAAATGTATAATTAAATAATATTTCATTATTTGTTTTTACTTTAACCTACACATGCTCACAGAGGTAAGGGAGGCTTCTTTGATACCATCTTTTTATTTCCACAAATATATATTTACGAAAACAATAATGTACAAACAAGGAATGAAATAATAAATTATTACGACGATTTCCAAAATTTCAATGTTCCAACGCCTTTCTAAACCGCTTATTATTTTTTGATAATTCTCATCGTTACTTATACTAAAATCGTATATAGTTCAGTGTATTATCGAGATTATACTATATATATATCTACATATTTTCGAAAGAGTCAAAAAGTCTTTTTTGCATACATTTTTTTTTATATCTCTCCAGCGCGTCTTTAAGGGGGTCAATTTTTTTTCTCCGCTCTCCAATGTACAGGGGAAATTGAATGTCAATATTTTAGGGAACGATTTTTTAGTCTATTTTAAAAACAAAACTTCATATGAACGTGTGACCTAAACGTCTGTCAAAGTAGGTAGCTGAAATTCCGTACGAACGCCACTGGTGGAATTAAAAAAAATGTGGAACACTCAATAATGCCTCTTGATACATACATAGTTTTACAGGAATTAATGTAAAACTATTTATTTTCGAAAACTTTATCACCCTGTATCTCAAAAGTTAAGACCTTTAGGTCATATGTTCATATGAAGTTTTCTTTTTACCATGACGAGTAGTATGCGATGCCGCTACGTCAGCAAAAAAAAAAAAAAAAAAAAAAAAAAAAAGAAGTCCACTCAACGACTTTGACAGGTAAACATTGAAATACCTAACAAGTTTCCTCTCTTCTAAAAATTACGAGATTTATTTAATATTTGTACCTTAACACCTATACAGTTACCCGTAAGGACGTATTTGTTACTGTAATACGTAATCCGACAGCTTTTTAATATACCTAATCAAGGCCGTTAGAAATTTTTTCTTTTAAACTATTTACACTGCGAGAAAGCGCGCAATTTGAATATTATGGAATAACTTAAAACATGCTGCCTCTCTAAATTTACAGATATATATGTCATGATAAACACATTTGTCAATATTCTATTAGATACACATTTCACCTATAAATAATATATTCCGTTATTATTAAATAAAAAACTTGAAAGAAATATTGAATTTTAAGCGTTCATAACTTCATTACGTAAAATAAGTAAAGAAATACTACAAAATTTGAACTGTCAAGACGGACTTTTTGTTCTGCGTTTACATCGAGATCATGAGTTGTTGATTTTTCGGTAAAACATTTTGTGATTGTCATTAATATAATATATACATATAGTATTGAGATTAATTAAATAATCGTAGATATAACTGCACTTTACCAAATAACTTCATTGTATCTTAATAGATGGCAGCATATCTGAGGTATACATGTTTAGTGCAATCTATCAAGCGCTCAATTTGAATATTATGGTATTTCTGAACACATGTTATCTCTTCAAAAATATAAGTATATACGTCATGTTAAAAACATTTGTCAATATACTAATAGATACACATTTTACCTATAAATAATATATTCCGTTATTATTAATAAAAATAGTTGAAAAAATACATCAAACGCGAAACGCGAAAAGTCAAATTGTAATCGTCAAAACCTCATTACGTAATATAATGGAAAAAATACTACGTGACGTCATTTACTTATTAATAAAAAAATATATTTCAAAATTAAATACATTAAAATACGTCTACGTACAAAATACCATCTTTAATAACTAGAGCAATAATCATTAGGCGGCCCTCATAATAAATCGTTGACGTTAGCGCGTCTGCGATCAAAATTTGAACTGTCAAGACGGATTTTTACACTTAGAAGGTTATAGGGTTTATTAGTTCTTTTCATATTACTACCGGGAAAATTTAATTTCTTCCCAACGATATTAAAAATATTGATAATTTTTGATGACTATTTTAAATGATGACTTAAATAATTCAGCAAGTATACAGGGTAACTGCTAATGAAGCGACCATACTTTACAGTTATGTAAAATAACGAGCGTTTCTACATAGAATGCCATTGATTTATTAAAATAGTCCGTGAAAAAATCGATTAAAAATAAAATAAGTATGCACATTGCTTTCATACTGCTCAATTCGTATAACATTTTTTTTTTTTCATTTTAGTAGTTCATTAGCTGGGACACCTCGACATATTCTGTCGGGTTAAGATTAGCGGAAATGCTGGTCGGTGGGCCGGAAGAGTTCAGTCTAAATTCGAATACTTGGGATGGGTCGGCTTAGACCAAACTCGAAGAGTTTGGGTGGGGTCAACTAGTTTACTTATAATAATTGGTGATTGTAGAGGTAAACGGGGCTCCCTCCTGGGACCTTACGGAAGGACTAAACTCGAAAAGGGAGGTGTCAAAAGACGCCTGAAGGATTTTTCTGTGCCTTAGGCTAGGTTTCCTTGCGATTAGATGCTAAATTTTCCCGATGTTTTCAGATTAGTCGGAAATTCGCGTTTATCTCCCGAACGGTTGACGCTACGCCAAAACTATCTATGTCCGAATATATTCTTCTCGGCGAGTACTTGGATATTTTCGGGAAATTTTTTTTTTCCGATTAAAACTAAAATCTTTTTGCGTCGCGGCGGCGGCGTCCGATTTAGCGTCGCCTTGCAGGTCGTCTCCAGCGAATTGCCCATGTGAACAATATCGATCGTCAAAATTTCAAAATTCCAACGCCCTTCTAAACGGCTTATTTTTTTGATTTTCCTCTGCCAAACTCGATTTTAGAAAATATATTATTCATATACGCGTATATAAAACACCCTTTCATACGAGCGCCGGTGGCGTGATGCTTAGGTATTCGTCTTCGAATCGGATGGTACTAGGTTCAAACCCCCTTCTACGACGTATCTGTTTTTTTTTTTAATTTTGTTTATAGAGGAATATAGTTAAAATTTATTTTTCATTTACGACAAGGAACAAAAAATAAAAAAATAGGAGTTACTGCGAAAAATATTCTATTTTTAATTAAATGTATAATTAAATAATATTTCATTATTTTTTTTACTTTAACCTACACATGCTCACAGAGGTAAGGGAGTCTTCTTTGATACCATCTTTTTATTTCCACAAATATATATTTACGAAAACAATAATGTACAAACAAGAAATGAAATAATAAATTATTACGACGATTTCCAAAATTTCAATGTTCCAACGCCTTTCTAAACCGCTTATTATTTTTTGATAATTCTCATCGTTACTTATACTAAAATCGTATATAGTTCAGTGTATTATCGAGATTATACTATATATATATCTACATATTTTCGAAAGAGTCAAAAAGTCTTTTTTGCATACATTTTTTTTATTTCTCTCCAGCGCGTCTTTAAGGGGGTCAATTTTTTTTTCTCCGCTCTCCAATGTACAGGGGAAATTGAATGTCAATATTTTAGGGAACGATTTTTTAGTCTATTTTAAAAACAAAACTTCATATGAACGTGTGACCTAAACGTCTGTCAAAGTAGGTAGCTGAAATTCCGTACGAACGCCACTGGTGGAATTAAAAAAAAATGTGGAACACTCAATAATGCCTCTTGATACATACATAGTTTTACAGGAATTAATGTAAAACTATTTATTTTCGAAAACTTTATCACCCTGTATCTCAAAAGTTAAGACCTTTAGGTCATATGTTCATATGAAGTTTTCTTTTTATCATGACGACTAATATACGATCCCGCTACCTCAGCAAAAAAAAAAAAAATCGTTCCCTGAAATATGGACATTCATTTTGGAAAGAGCCTGTATAGCGGGTTTTATTAAATCAAGACGGCCATACTCCGCTCTTTTTTACTTATAATAATTGGTGATTGTAGAGGTAAACGGGCTCCCTCCTGGGACCTTACGGAAGGACTAAACTCGAAAAGGGAGGTGTCAAAAGACGCCTGAAGGATTTTTCTGTGCCTTAGGCTAGGTTTCCTTGCGATTAGATGCTAAATTTTCCCGATGTTTTCAGATTAGTCGGAAATTCGCGTTTATCTCCCGAACGGTTGACGCTACGCCAAAACTATCTATGTCCGAATATATTCTTCTCGGCGAGTACTTGGATATTTTCGGGAAATTTTTTTTTTCCGATTAAAACTAAAATCTTTTTGCGTCGCGGCGGCGGCGTCCGATTTAGCGTCGCCTTGCAGGTCGTCTCCAGCGAATTGCCCATGTGAACAATATCGATCGTCAAAATTTCAAAATTCCAACGCCCTTCTAAACGGCTTATTTTTTTGATTTTCCTCTGCCAAACTCGATTTTAGAAAATATATTATTCATATACGCGTATATAAAACACCCTTTCATACGAGCGCCGGTGGCGTGATGCTTAGGTATTCGTCTTCGAATCGGATGGTACTAGGTTCAAACCCCTTCTACGACGTATCTGTTTTTTTTTTTAATTTTGTTTATAGAGGAATATAGTTAAAATTTATTTTTCATTTACGACAAGGAACAAAAAATAAAAAAATAGGAGTTACTGCGAAAATATTCTATTTTTAATTAAATGTATAATTAAATAATATTTCATTATTTTTTTTACTTTAACCTACACATGCTCACAGAGGTAAGGGAGTCTTCTTTGATACCATCTTTTTATTTCCACAAATATATATTTACGAAAACAATAATGTACAAACAAGAAATGAAATAATAAATTATTACGACGATTTCCAAAATTTCAATGTTCCAACGCCTTTCTAAACCGCTTATTATTTTTTGATAATTCTCATCGTTACTTATACTAAAATCGTATATAGTTCAGTGTATTATCGAGATTATACTATATATATATCTACATATTTTCGAAAGAGTCAAAAAGTCTTTTTTGCATACATTTTTTTTATTTCTCTCCAGCGCGTCTTTAAGGGGGTCAATTTTTTTTTCTCCGCTCTCCAATGTACAGGGGAAATTGAATGTCAATATTTTAGGGAACGATTTTTTAGTCTATTTTAAAAACAAAAACTTCATATGAACGTGTGACCTAAACGTCTGTCAAAGTAGGTAGCTGAAATTCCGTACGAACGCCACTGGTGGAATTAAAAAAATGTGGAACACTCAATAATGCCTCTTGATACATACATAGTTTTACAGGAATTAATGTAAAACTATTTATTTTCGAAAACTTTATCACCCTGTATCTCAAAAGTTAAGACCTTTAGGTCATATGTTCATATGAAGTTTCTTTTTATCATGACGACTAATATACGATCCCGCTACCTCAGCAAAAAAAAAAAATCGTTCCCTGAAATATGGACATTCATTTTGGAAAGAGCCTGTATAGCGGGTTTTATTAAATCAAGACGGCCATACTCCGCTCTTTTACTTATAATAATTGGTGATTGTAGAGGTAAACGGGGCTCCCTCCTGGGACCTTACGGAAGGACTAAACTCGAAAAGGGAGGTGTCAAAAGACGCCTGAAGGATTTTTCTGTGCCTTAGGCTAGGTTTCCTTGCGATTAGATGCTAAATTTTCCCGATGTTTTCAGATTAGTCGGAAATTCGCGTTTATCTCCCGAACGGTTGACGCTACGCCAAAACTATCTATGTCCGAATATATTCTTCTCGGCGAGTACTTGGATATTTTCGGGAAATTTTTTTTCCGATTAAAACTAAAATCTTTTTGCGTCGCGGCGGCGGCGTCCGATTTAGCGTCGCCTTGCAGGTCGTCTCCAGCGAATTGCCCATGTGAACAATATCGATCGTCAAAATTTCAAAATTCCAACGCCCTTCTAAACGGCTTATTTTTTTGATTTTCCTCTGCCAAACTCGATTTTAGAAAATATATTATTCATATACGCGTATATAAAACACCCTTTCATACGAGCGCCGGTGGCGTGATGCTTAGGTATTCGTCTTCGAATCGGATGGTACTAGGTTCAAACCCCTTCTACGACGTATCTGTTTTTTTTTTTAATTTTGTTTATAGAGGAATATAGTTAAAATTTATTTTTCATTTACGACAAGGAACAAAAAATAAAAAAATAGGAGTTACTGCGAAAATATTCTATTTTTAATTAAATGTATAATTAAATAATATTTCATTATTTTTTTTACTTTAACCTACACATGCTCACAGAGGTAAGGGAGTCTTCTTTGATACCATCTTTTTATTTCCACAAATATATATTTACGAAAACAATAATGTACAAACAAGAAATGAAATAATAAATTATTACGACGATTTCCAAAATTTCAATGTTCCAACGCCTTTCTAAACCGCTTATTATTTTTTGATAATTCTCATCGTTACTTATACTAAAATCGTATATAGTTCAGTGTATTATCGAGATTATACTATATATATATCTACATATTTTCGAAAGAGTCAAAAAGTCTTTTTGCATACATTTTTTTTATTTCTCTCCAGCGCGTCTTTAAGGGGGTCAATTTTTTTTCTCCGCTCTCCAATGTACAGGGGAAATTGAATGTCAATATTTTAGGGAACGATTTTTTAGTCTATTTTAAAAACAAAACTTCATATGAACGTGTGACCTAAACGTCTGTCAAAGTAGGTAGCTGAAATTCCGTACGAACGCCACTGGTGGAATTAAAAAAAAATGTGGAACACTCAATAATGCCTCTTGATACATACATAGTTTTACAGGAATTAATGTAAAACTATTTATTTTCGAAAACTTTATCACCCTGTATCTCAAAAGTTAAGACCTTTAGGTCATATGTTCATATGAAGTTTTCTTTTTATCATGACGACTAATATACGATCCCGCTACCTCAGCAAAAAAAAAAAAATCGTTCCCTGAAATATGGACATTCATTTTGGAAAGAGCCTGTATAGCGGGTTTTATTAAATCAAGACGGCCATACTCCGCTCTTTTACTTATAATAATTGGTGATTGTAGAGGTAAACGGGGCTCCCTCCTGGGACCTTACGGAAGGACTAAACTCGAAAAGGGAGGTGTCAAAAGACGCCTGAAGGATTTTTCTGTGCCTTAGGCTAGGTTTCCTTGCGATTAGATGCTAAATTTTCCCGATGTTTTCAGATTAGTCGGAAATTCGCGTTTATCTCCCGAACGGTTGACGCTACGCCAAAACTATCTATGTCCGAATATATTCTTCTCGGCGAGTACTTGGATATTTTCGGGAAATTTTTTTTTTCCGATTAAAACTAAAATCTTTTGCGTCGCGGCGGCGGCGTCCGATTTAGCGTCGCCTTGCAGGTCGTCGCCAGCGAATTGCCCATGTGAACAATATCGATCGTCAAAATTTCAAAATTCCAACGCCCTTCTAAACGGCTTATTTTTTTGATTTTCCTCTGCCAAACTCGATTTTAGAAAATATATTATTCATATACGCGTATATAAAACACCCTTTCATACGAGCGCCGGTGGCGTGATGCTTAGGTATTCGTCTTCGAATCGGATGGTACTAGGTTCAAACCCCTTCTACGACGTATCTGTTTTTTTTTTTTTAATTTTGTTTATAGAGGAATATAGTTAAAATTTATTTTTCATTTACGACAAGGAACAAAAAATAAAAAAATAGGAGTTACTGCGAAAATATTCTATTTTTAATTAAATGTATAATTAAATAATATTTCATTATTTTTTTTACTTTAACCTACACATGCTCACAGAGGTAAGGAGTCTTCTTTGATACCATCTTTTTTATTTCCACAAATATATATTTACGAAAACAATAATGTACAAACAAGAAATGAAATAATAAATTATTACGACGATTTCCAAAATTTCAATGTTCCAACGCCTTTCTAAACCGCTTATTATTTTTTGATAATTCTCATCGTTACTTATACTAAAATCGTATATAGTTCAGTGTATTATCGAGATTATACTATATATATATCTACATATTTTCGAAAGAGTCAAAAAGTCTTTTTTGCATACATTTTTTTTATTTCTCTCCAGCGCGTCTTTAAGGGGGTCAATTTTTTTTCTCCGCTCTCCAATGTACAGGGGAAATTGAATGTCAATATTTTAGGGAACGATTTTTTAGTCTATTTTAAAAACAAAACTTCATATGAACGTGTGACCTAAACGTCTGTCAAAGTAGGTAGCTGAAATTCCGTACGAACGCCACTGGTGGAATTAAAAAAAATGTGGAACACTCAATAATGCCTCTTGATACATACATAGTTTTACAGGAATTAATGTAAAACTATTTATTTTCGAAAACTTTATCACCCTGTATCTCAAAAGTTAAGACCTTTAGGTCATATGTTCATATGAAGTTTTCTTTTTATCATGACGACTAATATACGATCCCGCTACCTCAGCAAAAAAAAAAATCGTTCCCTGAAATATGGACATTCATTTTGGAAAGAGCCTGTATAGCGGGTTTTATTAAATCAAGACGGCCATACTCCGCTCTTTTACTATACTAATTGGTGATTGTAGAGTTGATTGGGCGTCCCTCCTGCGACCTTACGGAAGGAGGAAAATCAACACGTAGGGTGTCGATAGACGCCTAAAGGATTGTTCTATACAAATGGCTAGGTTTTCCGGCGAACTGACCTTGACATTTCCCGATGTTTTCAGATTAGTGGGAAATTCGCGTTTATCTCCCGAACGGTTAACGCTACGCCAAAACTATTCATGTCCGAACATATTCTCCTCGACGAGTACTTGGTTATTTTGGGGAAAAAAATTTTTTCCGATTAAAACTAAAAAATACAGCGTCGGGGCGCCGACGCCCAATAAGACGACGCTTTCCCAGACGTGACCGCCGAACCGGCCGTATTTATAATGACGATTTCCAAAATTTCAAAGTTCCAACGCCTTTCTAAACCGCTTATTTTTTGATAAACGTCGCCAAAATTCCTCAAAACAGATAGGTACTAGATATTTCTATATGAGAATATGATATCTCGAATTTACGAGCTCCTGTGGCGCATCGGAACGGACGGTGGCCCACGGCGCTAGAGGTACGGCGTTCAAATCTCGACGAGGGATACTATGGTTTTTTTCTTTGGTTTTTTGTTTTTTTTTATTAATGATTGAAAAGAATAATATATAAAATAAAGAAGTCTTCATTTCAACGGCGACGAAACACAAGAAATAATAATTAAAAAAACACGATGAATCATTAAATGCGTTAAAGAATTTCCAATTTTTTACAATTGTCCGATTGGAAAAACGTTATTATTTATACTAAAAATCGTTTCTTATTTTGTGGTTCAATAAATACCACAAGTAGTAATAATTACAAACATCTCTCCATGTCTAAAAGTAATTTAAAAATATGAAACAAGTAAGAATAGTTTAATTATCTGTATGTCAGTGTATTATCGAGATTATACTAAGTATATATCTACATATTTTCGAAAGAGCTAAAAAGTCTTATTTGTATACATTCAGGGGAAATTGAATGTCAATATTTTAGGGAACGATTTTATGATGTATTTTAAAAAGGAAACTTATATAAACTTATATATGAACGTGTGACCTAAACGTCTGTCAAAGTAGGTAGCTGAAATTCCGTACGAACGCCACTGGTGGAATTAAAAAAAAATGGGGAACACTCAATAATGCCTCTTGATACATACTACACGTATACCACGTTTCATTAAAATATCTAAAGTGGTATTACAGGAATTAATAAAAAACTATTTATTTTCGAAAACTTTATCACCCTGTATCTCAAAAGTTAAGACCTTTAGGTCATATGTTCATATGAAGTTTTCTCTTTAACATGACGAGTAGTATACGGTCCCGCTACCTCAGCAAAAAAAAAACTATTTATTTTCGAAAACTTTATCACCCTGTATCTCAAAAGCTAAGACCTTTAGGTCATATGTTCATATGAAGTTTTCTTTTTTATCATGACGACTAATATACGATCCCGCTACGTCCAGCAAAAAAAAACCCTTCCCTGAAATATGGACATTCATTTTGGAAAGTGCCTGTATAGCGGGTTTTATTCAATCAAGACAGCCATATTCCGCTCTTTAGTATATAATAATTGGTGTCGTTGAGGTAAACGGGGCACCCTCCTGAGACCTTACGAAAGGACTAAACTCGAAAAGGGGGTGCCGATCGACGGGAAAAGGATTTTTCTAATCAACTGTCTAGGTTTCGCCGCAGACCAACGTCCGAATCCTGTAAGATTAGCAAACGAATTAAAAATTCGCGTTGGAGCGGACTTTGAGCGCTTATATCTCCCGAACGGTTAACGCTACGCCAAAACTATTCATGTCCGAACATATTCTCCTCGACGAGTACTTGGTTATTTTGGGGAAAAATTTTTTTCCGATTAAAACTAAAAAATACAGCGTCGGGGCGCCGACGCCCAATAAGACGACGCTTTCCCAGACGTGACCGCCGAACCGGCCGTATTTATAATGACGATTTCAAAATTTCAAAGTTCCAACGCCTTTCTAAACCGCTTATTTTTTGATAAACGTCGCCAAAATTCCTCAAAACAGATAGGTACTAGATATTTCTATATGAGAATATGATATCTCGAATTTACGAGCTCCTGTGGCGCATCGGAACGGACGGTGGCCCACGGCGCTAGAGGTACGGCGTTCAAATCTCGACGAGGGATACTATGGTTTTTTTCTTTGGTTTTTTGTTTTTTTTTATTAATGATTGAAAAGAATAATATATAAAATAAAGAAGTCTTCATTTCAACGGCGACGAAACACAAGAAATAATAATTAAAAAACACGATGAATCATTAAATGCGTTAAAGAATTTCCAATTTTTTACAATTGTCCGATTGGAAAAACGTTATTATTTATACTAAAAATCGTTTCTTATTTTGTGGTTCAATAAATACCACAAGTAGTAATAATTACAAACATCTCTCCATGTCTAAAAGTAATTTAAAAATATGAAACAAGTAAGAATAGTTTAATTATCTGTATGTCAGTGTATTATCGAGATTATACTAAGTATATATCTACATATTTTCGAAAGAGCTAAAAAGTCTTATTTGTATACATTCAGGGGAAATTGAATGTCAATATTTTAGGGAACGATTTTATGATGTATTTTAAAAAGGAAACTTATATAAACTTATATATGAACGTGTGACCTAAACGTCTGTCAAAGTAGGTAGCTGAAATTCCGTACGAACGCCACTGGTGGAATTAAAAAAAAATGGGGAACACTCAATAATGCCTCTTGATACATACTACACGTATACCACGTTTCATTAAAATATCTAAAGTGGTATTACAGGAATTAATAAAAAACTATTTATTTTCGAAAACTTTATCACCCTGTATCTCAAAAAGTTAAGACCTTTAGGTCATATGTTCATATGAAGTTTTCTCTTTAACATGACGAGTAGTATACGGTCCCGCTACCTCAGCAAAAAAAAAAACTATTTATTTTCGAAAACTTTATCACCCTGTATCTCAAAAGCTAAGACCTTTAGGTCATATATTCATATGAAGTTTTCTTTTTATCATGACGACTAATATACGATCCCGCTACGTCCAGCAAAAAAAAAAAAAAAACCCTTCCCTGAAATATGGACATTCATTTTGGAAAGTGCCTGTATAGCGGGTTTTATTCAATCAAGACAGCCATATTCCGCTCTTTACTTATAATAATTGGTGATTGTAGAGGTAAACGGGGCTCCCTCCTGGGACCTTACGGAAGGACTAAACTCGAAAAGGGGGTGTCAAAAGACGCCTGAAGGATTTTTCTGTGCCTTAGGCTAGGTTTCCTTGCGATTAGATGCTAAATTTTCCGGATGTTTTCAGATTAGTCGGAAATTCGCGTTTATCTCCCGAACGGTTGACGCTACGCCAAAACTATCTATGTCCGAATATATTCTTCTCGGCGAGTACTTGGATATTTTCGGGAAATTTTTTTTTTCCGATTAAAACTAAAATCTTTTGCGTCGCGGCGGCGGCGTCCGATTTAGCGTCGCCTTGCAGGTCGTCTCCAGCGAATTGCCCATGTGAACAATATCGATCGTCAAAATTTCAAAATTCCAACGCCCTTCTAAACGGCTTATTTTTTTGATTTTCCTCTGCCAAACTCGATTTTAGAAAATATATTATTTATATACGCGTATATAAGATACCCTTTCATACGAGCGACGGTGGCGTGACGCTTAGGTGTTCGGCTTCGAATCGGATGGTACTAGGTTCAAACCCCTTCTACGACGTATCTGTTTTTTTTTTTAATTTTGTTTATAGAGGAATATAGTTAAAATTTATTTTTCATTTACGACAAGGAACAAAAAATAAAAGAATTAGGAGTTACTGCGAAAATATTCTATTTTTAATTAAATGTATAATTAAATAATATTTCATTATTTTTTTTTACTTTAACCTACACATGCTCACAGAGGTAAGGGAGGCTTCTTTGATACCATCTTTTTATTTCCACAAATATATATTTACGAAAACAATAATGTACAAACAAGGAATGAAATAATAAATTATTACGACGATTTCCAAAATTTCAATGTTCCAACGCCTTTCTAAACCGCTTATTATTTTTTGATAATTCTCATCGTTACTTATACTAAAATCGTATATAGTTCAGTGTATTATCGAGATTATACTATATATATATCTACATATTTTCGAAAGAGTCAAAAAGTCTTTTTTGCATACATTTTTTTTTATATCTCTCCAGCGCGTCTTTAAGGGGGTCAATTTTTTTCTCCGCTCTCCAATGTACAGGGGAAATTGAATGTCAATATTTTAGGGAACGATTTTTTAGTCTATTTTAAAAACAAAACTTCATATGAACGTGTGACCTAAACGTCTGTCAAAGTAGGTAGCTGAAATTCCGTACGAACGCCACTGGTGGAATTAAAAAAAAATGTGGAACACTCAATAATGCCTCTTGATACATACATAGTTTTACAGGAATTAATGTAAAACTATTTATTTTCGAAAACTTTATCACCCTGTATCTCAAAAGTTAAGACCTTTAGGTCATATGTTCATATGAAGTTTTCTTTTTACCATGACGAGTAGTATGCGATGCCGCTACGTCAGCAAAAAAAAAATCGTTCCCTGAAATATGGACATTCATTTTGGAAAGAGCCTGTATAGCGGGTTTTATTAAATCAAGACGGCCATACTCCGCTCTTTTACTTATAATAATTGGTGATTGTAGAGGTAAACGGGGCTCCCTCCTGGGACCTTACGGAAGGACTAAACTCGAAAAGGGGGTGTCAAAAGACGCCTGAAGGATTTTTCTGTGCCTTAGGCTAGGTTTCCTTGCGATTAGATGCTAAATTTTCCGGATGTTTTCAGATTAGTCGGAAATTCGCGTTTATCTCCCGAACGGTTGACGCTACGCCAAAACTATCTATGTCCGAATATATTCTTCTCGGCGAGTACTTGGATATTTTCGGGAATTTTTTTTTTCCGATTAAAACTAAAATCTTTTTGCGTCGCGGCGGCGGCGTCCGATTTAGCGTCGCCTTGCAGGTCGTCTCCAGCGAATTGCCCATGTGAACAATATCGATCGTCAAAATTTCAAAATTCCAACGCCCTTCTAAACGGCTTATTTTTTTGATTTTCCTCTGCCAAACTCGATTTTAGAAAATATATTATTTATATACGCGTATATAAGATACCCTTTCATACGAGCGACGGTGGCGTGACGCTTAGGTGTTCGGCTTCGAATCGGATGGTACTAGGTTCAAACCCCTTCTACGACGTATCTGTTTTTTTTTTTTTTTAATTTTGTTTATAGAGGAATATAGTTAAAATTTATTTTTCATTTACGACAAGGAACAAAAAATAAAAGAATTAGGAGTTACTGCGAAAATATTCTATTTTTAATTAAATGTATAATTAAATAATATTTCATTATTTTTTTTTACTTTAACCTACACATGCTCACAGAGGTAAGGGAGGCTTCTTTGATACCATCTTTTTATTTCCACAAATATATATTTACGAAAACAATAATGTACAAACAAGGAATGAAATAATAAATTATTACGACGATTTCCAAAATTTCAATGTTCCAACGCCTTTCTAAACCGCTTATTATTTTTTGATAATTCTCATCGTTACTTATACTAAAATCGTATATAGTTCAGTGTATTATCGAGATTATACTACATATATATATATCTACATATTTTCGAAAGAGTCAAAAAGTCTTTTTTGCATACATTTTTTTTTATTTCTCTCCAGCGCGTCTTTAAGGGGGTCAATTTTTTTTCTCCGCTCTCCAATGTACAGGGGAAATTGAATGTCAATATTTTAGGGAACGATTTTTTAGTCTATTTTAAAAACAAAACTTCATATGAACGTGTGACCTAAACGTCTGTCAAAGTAGGCAGCTGAAATTCCGTACGAACGCCACTGGCGGAATTAAAAAAAATGTGGAACAGTCAATAATGCCTCTTGATACATACATAGTTTTACAGGAATTAATGTAAAACTATTTATTTTCGAAAACTTTATCACCCTGTATCTCAAAAGTTAAGACCTTTAGGTCATATGTTCATATGAAGTTTTCTTTTTATCATGACGAGTAGTATGCGATCCCGCTACGTCAGCAAAAAAAAAATCGTTCCCTGAAATATGGACATTCATTTTGGAAAGAGCCTGTATAGCGGGTTTTATTAAATCAAGACGGCCATACTCCGCTCTTTTACTTATAATAATTGGTGATTGTAGAGGTAAACGGGGCTCCCTCCTGGGACCTTACGGAAGGACTAAACTCGAAAAGGGGCGTGTCAAAAGACGCCTGAAGGATTTTTCTGTGCCTTAGGCTAGGTTTCCTTGCGATTAGATGCTAAATTTTCCCGATGTTTTCAGATTAGTCGGAAATTCGCGTTTATCTCCCGAACGGTTGACGCTATGCCAAAACTATCTATGTCCGAATATATTCTTCTCGGCGAGTACTTGGATATTTTCGGGAAATTTTTTTTTCCGATTAAAACTAAAATCTTTTTGCGTCGCGGCGGCGGCGTCCGATTTAGCGTCGCCTTGCAGGTCGTCTCCAGCGAATTGCCCATGTGAACAATATCGATCGTCAAAATTTCAAAATTCCAACGCCCTTCTAAACGGCTTATTTTTTTGATTTTCCTCTGCCAAACTCGATTTTAGAAAATATATTATTCATATACGCGTATATAAGATACCCTTTCATACGAGCGCCGGTGGCGTGATGCTTAGGTATTCGTCTTCGAATCGGATGGTACTAGGTTCAAACCCCTTCTACGACGTATCTGTTTTTTTTTTATTTTGTTTATAGAGGAATATAGTTAAAATTTATTTTTCATTTACGACAAGGAACAAAAAATAAAAAAATAGGAGTTACTGCGAAAATATTCTATTTTTAATTAAATGTATAATTAAATAATATTTCATTATTTTTTTTACTTTAACCTACACATGCTCACAGAGGTAAGGGAGTCTTCTTTGATACCATCTTTTTATTTCCACAAATATATATTTACGAAAACAATAATGTACAAACAAGAAATGAAATAATAAATTATTACGACGATTTCCAAAATTTCAATGTTCCAACGCCTTTCTAAACCGCTTATTATTTTTTGATAATTCTCATCGTTACTTATACTAAAATCGTATATAGTTCAGTGTATTATCGAGATTATACTAAGTATATATCTACATATTTTCGAAAGAGTCAAAAAGTCTTTTTTGCATACATTTTTTTTTATTTCTCTCCAGCGCGTCTTTAAGGGGGTCAATTTTTTTTTCTCCGCTCTCCAATGTACAGGGGAAATTGAATGTCAATATTTCAGGGAACGATTTTTTAGTCTATTTTAAAAACAAAACTTCATATGAACGTGTGACCTAAACGTCTGTCAAAGTAGGTAGCTGAAATTCCGTACGAACGCCACTGGTGGAATTAAAAAAAAAAATGTGGAACACTCAATAATGCCTCTTGATACATACATAGTTTTACAGGAATTAATGTAAAACTATTTATTTTCGAAAACTTTATCACCCTGTATCTCAAAAGTTAAGACCTTTAGGTCATATGTTCATATGAAGTTTTCTTTTTATCATGACGAGTAGTATGCGATCCCGCTACGTCAGCAAAAAAAAATCGTTCCCTGAAATATGGACATTCATTTTGGAAAGAGCCTGTATAGCGGGTTTTATTAAATCAAGACGGCCATACTCCGCTCTTTATACTATACTAATTGGTGATTGTAGAGGTAAACGGGGCTCCCTCCTGGGACCTTACGGAAGGACTAAACTCGAAAAGGGGGTGTCGATCGACGCCTAAAGGATTTTTCTAATCAACTGTCTAGGTTTCCCGGCGAACCGACCTTGACTTTTCCCGATGTTTTCAGATTAGTCGGAAATTCGCGTTTATCTCCCGAACGGTTGACGCTACGCCAAAACTATCTATGTCCGAATATATTCTTCTCGGCGAGTACTTGGATATTTTCGGGAAATTTTTTTTTTCCGATTAAAACTAAAATCTTTTTGCGTCGCGGCGGCGGCGTCCGATTTAGCGTCGCCTTGCAGGTCGTCTCCAGCGAATTGCCCATGTGAACAATATCGATCGTCAAAATTTCAAAATTCCAACGCCCTTCTAAACGGCTTATTTTTTTGATTTTCCTCTGCCAAACTCGATTTTAGAAAATATATTATTCATATACGCGTATATAAAATACCCTTTCATACGAGCGCCGGTGGCGTGATGCTTAGGTCTTCGGCTTCGAATCGGATGGTACTAGGTTCAAACCCCCTTCTACGACGTATCTGTTTTTTTTTTTATTTTGTTTATAGAGGAATATAGTTAAAATTTATTTTTCATTTACGACAAGGAACAAAAAATAAAAAAATAGGAGTTACTGCGAAAATATTCTATTTTTAATTAAATGTATAATTAAATAATATTTCATTATTTGTTTTACTTTAACCTACACATGCTCACAGAGGTAAGGGACTCTTCTTTGATACCATCTTTTTATTTCCACAAATATATATTTACGAAAACAATAATGTACAAACAAGGAATGAAATAATAAATTATTACGACG
This sequence comes from Holotrichia oblita, assembly GCA_023690525.1. NCBI lineage: Eukaryota > Metazoa > Arthropoda > Insecta > Coleoptera > Scarabaeidae > Holotrichia > Holotrichia oblita. Next base: position 49,906,520 of record CM043021.1, read on the forward strand.
ATTTCCAAAATTTCAATGTTCCAACGCCTTTCTAAACCGCTTATTATTTTTTGATAATTCTCATCGTTACTTATACTAAAATCGTATATAGTTCAGTGTATTATCGAGATTATACTAAGTATATATCTACATATTTTCGAAAGAGTCAAAAAGTCTTTTTTGCATACATTTTTTTTTATTTCTCTCCAGCGCGTCTTTAAGGGGGTCAATTTTTTTTCTCCGCTCTCCAATGTACAGGGGAAATTGAATGTCAATATTTCAGGGAACGATTTTTTAGTCTATTTTAAAAACAAAACTTCATATGAACGTGTGACCTAAACGTCTGTCAAAGTAGGTAGCTGAAATTCCGTACGAACGCCACTGGTGGAATTAAAAAAAAAAAAAATGTGGAACACTCAATAATGCCTCTTGATACATACATAGTTTTACAGGAATTAATGTAAAACTATTTATTTTCGAAAACTTTATCACCCTGTATCTCAAAAGTTAAGACCTTTAGGTCATATGTTCATATGAAGTTTTCTTTTTATCATGACGAGTAGTATGCGATCCCGCTACGTCAGCAAAAAAAAAATCGTTCCCTGAAATATGGACATTCATTTTGGAAAGAGCCTGTATAGCGGGTTTTATTAAATCAAGACGGCCATACTCCGCTCTTTATACTATACTAATTGGTGATTGTAGAGGTAAACGGGGCTCCCTCCTGGGACCTTACGGAAGGACTAAACTCGAAAAGGGGGGTGTCAAAAGACGCCTGAAGGATTTTTCTGTGCCTTAGGCTAGGTTTCCTTGCGATTAGATGCTAAATTTTCCGGATGTTTTCAGATTAGTCGGAAATTCGCGTTTATCTCCCGAACGGTTGACGCTACGCCAAAACTATCTATGTCCGAATATATTCTTCTCGGCGAGTACTTGGATATTTTCGGGAAATTTTTTTTTCCGATTAAAACTAAAATCTTTTTGCGTCGCGGCGGCGGCGTCCGATTTAGCGTCGCCTTGCAGGTCGTCTCCAGCGAATTGCCCATGTGAACAATATCGATCGTCAAAATTTCAAAATTCCAACGCCCTTCTAAACGGCTTATTTTTTTGATTTTCCTCTGCCAAACTCGATTTTAGAAAATATATTATTTATATACGCGTATATAAGATACCCTTTCATACGAGCGACGGTGGCGTGACGCTTAGGTGTTCGGCTTCGAATCGGATGGTACTAGGTTCAAACCCCTTCTACGACGTATCTGTTTTTTTTTTTTAATTTTGTTTATAGAGGAATATAGTTAAAATTTATTTTTCATTTACGACAAGGAACAAAAAATAAAAGAATTAGGAGTTACTGCGAAAATATTCTATTTTTAATTAAATGTATAATTAAATAATATTTCATTATTTTTTTTTACTTTAACCTACACATGCTCACAGAGGTAAGGGAGGCTTCTTTGATACCATCTTTTTATTTCCACAAATATATATTTACGAAAACAATAATGTACAAACAAGGAATGAAATAATAAATTATTACGACGATTTCCAAAATTTCAATGTTCCAACGCCTTTCTAAACCGCTTATTATTTTTTGATAATTCTCATCGTTACTTATACTAAAATCGTATATAGTTCAGTGTATTATCGAGATTATACTACATATATATATATCTACATATTTTCGAAAGAGTCAAAAAGTCTTTTTTGCATACATTTTTTTTTATTTCTCTCCAGCGCGTCTTTAAGGGGGTCAATTTTTTTTTTCTCCGCTCTCCAATGTACAGGGGAAATTGAATGTCAATATTTTAGGGAACGATTTTTTAGTCTATTTTAAAAACAAAACTTCATATGAACGTGTGACCTAAACGTCTGTCAAAGTAGGCAGCTGAAATTCCGTACGAACGCCACTGGCGGAATTAAAAAAAATGTGGAACAGTCAATAATGCCTCTTGATACATACATAGTTTTACAGGAATTAATGTAAAACTATTTATTTTCGAAAACTTTATCACCCTGTATCTCAAAAGTTAAGACCTTTAGGTCATATGTTCATATGAAGTTTTCTTTTTATCATGACGAGTAGTATGCGATCCCGCTACGTCAGCAAAAAAAAATCGTTCCCTGAAATATGGACATTCATTTTGGAAAGAGCCTGTATAGCGGGTTTTATTAAATCAAGACGGCCATACTCCGCTCTTTTACTTATAATAATTGGTGATTGTAGAGGTAAACGGGGCTCCCTCCTGGGACCTTACGGAAGGACTAAACTCGAAAAGGGGCGTGTCAAAAGACGCCTGAAGGATTTTTCTGTGCCTTAGGCTAGGTTTCCTTGCGATTAGATGCTAAATTTTCCCGATGTTTTCAGATTAGTCGGAAATTCGCGTTTATCTCCCGAACGGTTGACGCTATGCCAAAACTATCTATGTCCGAATATATTCTTCTCGGCGAGTACTTGGATATTTTCGGGAAATTTTTTTTTTCCGATTAAAACTAAAATCTTTTGCGTCGCGGCGGCGGCGTCCGATTTAGCGTCGCCTTGCAGGTCGTCTCCAGCGAATTGCCCATGTGAACAATATCGATCGTCAAAATTTCAAAATTCCAACGCCCTTCTAAACGGCTTATTTTTTTGATTTTCCTCTGCCAAACTCGATTTTAGAAAATATATTATTCATATACGCGTATATAAGATACCCTTTCATACGAGCGCCGGTGGCGTGATGCTTAGGTATTCGTCTTCGAATCGGATGGTACTAGGTTCAAACCCCCTTCTACGACGTATCTGTTTTTTTTTTATTTTGTTTATAGAGGAATATAGTTAAAATTTATTTTTCATTTACGACAAGGAACAAAAAATAAAAAAATAGGAGTTACTGCGAAAATATTCTATTTTTAATTAAATGTATAATTAAATAATATTTCATTATTTTTTTTACTTTAACCTACACATGCTCACAGAGGTAAGGGAGTCTTCTTTGATACCATCTTTTTATTTCCACAAATATATATTTACGAAAACAATAATGTACAAACAAGAAATGAAATAATAAATTATTACGACGATTTCCAAAATTTCAATGTTCCAACGTCTTTCTAAACCGCTTATTATTTTTTGATAATTCTCATCGTTACTTATACTAAAATCGTATATAGTTCAGTGTATTATCGAGATTATACTAAGTATATATATCTACATATTTTCGAAAGAGTCAAAAAGTCTTTTTTGCATACATTTTTTTTTATTTCTCTCCAGCGCGTCTTTAAGGGGGTCAATTTTTTTTCTCCGCTCTCCAATGTACAGGGGAAATTGAATGTCAATATTTCAGGGAACGATTTTTTAGTCTATTTTAAAAACAAAACTTCATATGAACGTGTGACCTAAACGTCTGTCAAAGTAGGTAGCTGAAATTCCGTACGAACGCCACTGGTGGAATTAAAAAAAAATGTGGAACACTCAATAATGCCTCTTGATACATACATAGTTTTACAGGAATTAATGTAAAACTATTTATTTTCGAAAACTTTATCACCCTGTATCTCAAAAGTTAAGACCTTTAGGTCATATGTTCATATGAAGTTTTCTTTTTATCATGACGAGTAGTATGCGATCCCGCTACGTCAGCAAAAAAAAATCGTTCCCTGAAATATGGACATTCATTTTGGAAAGAGCCTGTATAGCGGGTTTTATTAAATCAAGACGGCCATACTCCGCTCTTTATACTATACTAATTGGTGATTGTAGAGGTAAACGGGGCTCCCTCCTGGGACCTTACGGAAGGACTAAACTCGAAAAGGGGGTGTCGATCGACGCCTAAAGGATTTTTCTAATCAACTGTCTAGGTTTCCCGGCGAACCGACCTTGACTTTTCCCGATGTTTTCAGATTAGTCGGAAATTCGCGTTTATCTCCCGAACGGTTGACGCTACGCCAAAACTATCTATGTCCGAATATATTCTTCTCGGCGAGTACTTGGATATTTTCGGGAAATTTTTTTTTCCGATTAAAACTAAAATCTTTTGCGTCGCGGCGGCGGCGTCCGATTTAGCGTCGCCTTGCAGGTCGTCTCCAGCGAATTGCCCATGTGAACAATATCGATCGTCAAAATTTCAAAATTCCAACGCCCTTCTAAACGGCTTATTTTTTTGATTTTCCTCTGCCAAACTCGATTTTAGAAAATATATTATTCATATACGCGTATATAAAATACCCTTTCATACGAGCGCCGGTGGCGTGATGCTTAGGTCTTCGGCTTCGAATCGGATGGTACTAGGTTCAAAACCCCTTCTACGACGTATCTGTTTTTTTTTTTAATTTTGTTTATAGAGGAATATAGTTAAAATTTATTTTTCATTTACGACAAGGAACAAAAAATAAAAAAATAGGAGTTACTGCGAAAATATTCTATTTTTAATTAAATGTATAATTAAATAATATTTCATTATTTGTTTTACTTTAACCTACACATGCTCACAGAGGTAAGGGACTCTTCTTTGATACCATCTTTTTATTTCCACAAATATATATTTACGAAAACAATAATGTACAAACAAGGAATGAAATAATAAATTATTACGACGATTTCCAAAATTTCAATGTTCCAACGCCTTTCTAAACCGCTTATTATTTTTTGATAATTCTCATCGTTACTTATACTAAAATCGTATATAGTTCAGTGTATTATCGAGATTATACTAAGTATATATCTACATATTTTCGAAAGAGTCAAAAAGTCTTTTTTGCATACATTTTTTTTTATTTCTCTCCAGCGCGTCTTTAAGGGGGTCAATTTTTTTTTCTCCGCTCTCCAATGTACAGGGGAAATTGAATGTCAATATTTCAGGGAACGATTTTTTAGTCTATTTTAAAAACAAAACTTCATATGAACGTGTGACCTAAACGTCTGTCAAAGTAGGTAGCTGAAATTCCGTACGAACGCCACTGGTGGAATTAAAAAAAATGTGGAACACTCAATAATGCCTCTTGATACATACATAGTTTTACAGGAATTAATGTAAAACTATTTATTTTCGAAAACTTTATCACCCTGTATCTCAAAAGTTAAGACCTTTAGGTCATATGTTCATATGAAGTTTTCTTTTTATCATGACGAGTAGTATGCGATCCCGCTACGTCAGCAAAAAAAAATCGTTCCCTGAAATATGGACATTCATTTTGGAAAGAGCCTGTATAGCGGGTTTTATTAAATCAAGACGGCCATACTCCGCTCTTTATACTATACTAATTGGTGATTGTAGAGGTAAACGGGGCTCCCTCCTGGGACCTTACGGAAGGACTAAACTCGAAAAGGGGGTGTCGATCGACGCCTAAAGGATTTTTCTAATCAACTGTCTAGGTTTCCCGGCGAACCGATGCTTGACTTTTCCCGATGTTTTCAGATTAGTCGGAAATTCGCGTTTATCTCCCGAACGGTTGACGCTACGCCAAAACTATCTATGTCCGAATATATTCTTCTCGGCGAGTACTTGGATATTTTCGGGAAATTTTTTTTTTCCGATTAAAACTAAAATCTTTTGCGTCGCGGCGGCGGCGTCCGATTTAGCGTCGCCTTGCAGGTCGTCTCCAGCGAATTGCCCATGTGAACAATATCGATCGTCAAAATTTCAAAATTCCAACGCCCTTCTAAACGGCTTATTTTTTTGATTTTCCTCTGCCAAACTCGATTTTAGAAAATATATTATTCATATACGCGTATATAAAATACCCTTTCATACGAGCGCCGGTGGCGTGATGCTTAGGTCTTCGGCTTCGAATCGGATGGTACTAGGTTCAAACCCCTTCTACGACGTATGTTTTTTTTTTTAATTTTGTTTATAGAGGAATATAGTTAAAATTTATTTTTCATTTACGACAAGGAACAAAAAATAAAAAATAGGAGTTACTGCGAAAATATTCTATTTTTAATTAAATGTATAATTAAATAATATTTCATTATTTTTTTTACTTTAACCTACACATGCTCACAGAGGTAAGGGACTCTTCTTTGATACCATCTTTTTATTTCCACAAATATATATTTACGAAAACAATAATGTACAAACAAGGAATGAAATAATAAATTATTACGACGATTTCCAAAATTTCAATGTTCCAACGCCTTTCTAAACCGCTTATTATTTTTTGATAATTCTCATCGTTACTTATACTAAAATCGTATATAGTTCAGTGTATTATCGAGATTATACTAAGTATATATCTACATATTTTCGAAAGAGTCAAAAAGTCTTTTTTGCATACATTTTTTTTTATTTCTCTCCAGCGCGTCTTTAAGGGGGTCAATTTTTTTTCTCCGCTCTCCAATGTACAGGGGAAATTGAATGTCAATATTTCAGGGAACGATTTTTTAGTCTATTTTAAAAACAAAACTTCATATGAACGTGTGACCTAAACGTCTGTCAAAGTAGGTAGCTGAAATTCCGTACGAACGCCACTGGTGGAATTAAAAAAAAATGTGGAACACTCAATAATGCCTCTTGATACATACATAGTTTTACAGGAATTAATGTAAAACTATTTATTTTCGAAAACTTTATCACCCTGTATCTCAAAAGTTAAGACCTTTAGGTCATATGTTCATATGAAGTTTTCTTTTTATCATGACGAGTAGTATGCGATCCCGCTACGTCAGCAAAAAAAATCGTTCCCTGAAATATGGACATTCATTTTGGAAAGAGCCTGTATAGCGGGTTTTATTAAATCAAGACGGCCATACTCCGCTCTTTATACTATAATAATTGGTGATTGTAGAGGTAAACGGGGCTCCCTCCTGGGACCTTACGGAAGGACTAAACTCGAAAAGGGGGTGTCGAAAGACGCCTAAAGGATTTTTCTAATCAACTGTCTAGGTTTCCGGCGAACCGACCTTGAATTTTCCCGATGTTTTCAGATTAGTCGGAAATTCGCGTTTATCTCCCGAACGGTTGACGCTACGCCAAAACTATCTATGTCCGAATATATTCTTCTCGGCGAGTACTTGGATATTTTCGGGAAATTTTTTTTTTCCGATTAAAACTAAAATCTTTTTGCGTCGCGGCGGCGGCGTCCGATTTAGCGTCGCCTTGCAGGTCGTCTCCAGCGAATTGCCCATGTGAACAATATCGATCGTCAAAATTTCAAAATTCCAACGCCCTTCTAAACGGCTTATTTTTTTGATTTTCCTCTGCCAAACTCGATTTTAGAAAATATATTATTCATATACGCGTATATAAAATACCCTTTCATACGAGCGCCGGTGGCGTGATGCTTAGGTCTTCGGCTTCGAATCGGATGGTACTAGGTTCAAACCCCTTCTACGACGTATCTGTTTTTTTTTTTAATTTTGTTTATAGAGGAATATAGTTAAAATTTATTTTTCATTTACGACAAGGAACAAAAAATAAAAAAATAGGAGTTACTGCGAAAATATTCTATTTTTAATTAAATGTATAATTAAATAATATTTCATTATTTTTTTTACTTTAACCTACACATGCTCACAGAGGTAAGGGACTCTTCTTTGATACCATCTTTTTATTTCCACAAATATATATTTACGAAAACAATAATGTACAAACAAGAAATGAAATAATAAATTATTACGACGATTTCCAAAATTTCAATGTTCCAACGCCTTTCTAAACCGCTTATTATTTTTTGATAATTCTCATCGTTACTTATACTAAAATCGTATATAGTTCAGTGTATTATCGAGATTATACTAATATATATCTACATATTTTCGAAAGAGTCAAAAAGTCTTTTTTGCATACATTTTTTTTTATTTCTCTCCAGCGCGTCTTTAAGGGGGTCAATTTTTTTTCTCCGCTCTCCAATGTACAGGGGAAATTGAATGTCAATATTTTAGGGAACGATTTTTTAGTCTATTTTAAAAACAAAACTTCATATGAACGTGTGACCTAAACGTCTGTCAAAGTAGGTAGCTGAAATTCCGTACGAACGCCACTGGTGGAATTAAAAAAAAATGTGGAACACTCAATAATGCCTCTTGATACATACATAGTTTTACAGGAATTAATGTAAAACTATTTATTTTCGAAAACTTTATCACCCTGTATCTCAAAAGTTAAGACCTTTAGGTCATATGTTCATATGAAGTTTTCTTTTTATCATGACGAGTAGTATGCGATCCCGCTACGTCAGCAAAAAAAATCGTTCCCTGAAATATGGACATTCATTTTGGAAAGAGCCTGTATAGCGGGTTTTATTAAATCAAGACGGCCATACTCCGCTCTTTTACTATAATAATTGGTGATTGTAGAGGTAAACGGGGCTCCCTCCTGGGACCTTACGGAAGGACTAAACTCGAAAAGGGGGTGTCGAAAGACGCCTAAAGGATTTTTCTAATCAACTGTCTAGGTTTCCCGGCGAATTAGATGCTAAATTTTCCCGATGTTTTCAGATTAGTCGGAAATTCGCGTTTATCTCCCGAACGGTTGACGCTACGCCAAAACTATCTATGTCCGAATATATTCTTCTCGGCGAGTACTTGGATATTTTCGGGAAATTTTTTTTTTCCGATTAAAACTAAAATCTTTTTTTGCGTCGCGGCGGCGGCGTCCGATTTAGCGTCGCCTTGCAGGTCGTCTCCAGCGAATTGCCCATGTGAACAATATCGATCGTCAAAATTTCAAAATTCCAACGCCCTTCTAAACGGCTTATTTTTTTGATTTTCCTCTGCCAAACTCGATTTTAGAAAATATATTATTCATATACGCGTATATAAAATACCCTTTCATACGAGCGCCGGTGGCGTGATGCTTAGGTCTTCGGCTTCGAATCGGATGGTACTAGGTTCAAACCCCTTCTACGACGTATCTGTTTTTTTTTTTAATTTTGTTTATAGAGGAATATAGTTAAAATTTATTTTTCATTTACGACAAGGAACAAAAAATAAAAAAATAGGAGTTACTGCGAAAATATTCTATTTTTAATTAAATGTATAATTAAATAATATTTCATTATTTTTTTTACTTTAACCTACACATGCTCACAGAGGTAAGGGAGTCTTCTTTGATACCATCTTTTTATTTCCACAAATATATATTTACGAAAACAATAATGTACAAACAAGAAATGAAATAATAAATTATTACGACGATTTCCAAAATTTCAATGTTCCAACGCCTTTCTAAACCGCTTATTATTTTTTGATAATTCTCATCGTTACTTATACTAAAATCGTATATAGTTCAGTGTATTATCGAGATTATACTAATATATATCTACATATTTTCGAAAGAGTCAAAAAGTCTTTTTTGCATACATTTTTTTTTATTTCTCTCCAGCGCGTCTTTAAGGGGGTCAATTTTTTTTCTCCGCTCTCCAATGTACAGGGGAAATTGAATGTCAATATTTTAGGGAACGATTTTTTAGTCTATTTTAAAAACAAAACTTCATATGAACGTGTGACCTAAACGTCTGTCAAAGTAGGTAGCTGAAATTCCGTACGAACGCCACTGGTGGAATTAAAAAAATGTGGAACACTCAATAATGCCTCTTGATACATACATAGTTTTACAGGAATTAATGTAAAACTATTTATTTTCGAAAACTTTATCACCCTGTATCTCAAAAGTTAAGACCTTTAGGTCATATGTTCATATGAAGTTTTCTTTTTATCATGACGAGTAGTATGCGATCCCGCTACGTCAAAAAAAAAAAAAAAAAAAAAAAAAAAAAGAAGTCCACTCAACGACTTTGACAGGTAAACATTGAAATTCCTAACAAATTTCCTCTCTTCTAAAAATTACGAGATTTATTTAATATTTGTACTTTAACACCTATACAGTTACCCGTAAGGACGTATTTGTTACTGTAATACGTAATCCGACAGCTTTTTAATATACCTAATCAAGGCCGTTAGAAATTTTTTCTTTTAAACTATTTACACTGCGAGAAAGCGCGCAATTTGAATATTATGGAATATCTTAAAACATGCTGCCTCTCTAAATATACAGATATATATGTCATGATAAACACATTTGTCAATATTCTATTAAATACACATTTCACCTATAAATAATATATTCCGTTATTATTAAATAAAAAAACTTGAAAGAAAATTTTAAGCGTTCATAACTTCATTACGTAAAATAAGTAAAGAAATACTACAAAATTTGAACTGTCAAGACGGACTTTTTATTCTGCGTTTACATCGAGATCATGAGTTGTTGATTTTTCGGTAAAACATTTTGTGATTGTCATTAAGATAATATATACATATAGTATTGAGATTAATTAAATAATCGTAGATATAACTGCACTTTACCAAATAACTTCATTGTATCTTAATAGATGGCAGCATATCTGAGGTATACATGTTTAGTGCAATGTATCAAGCGCTCAATTTGAATATTATGGTATTTCTGAACACATGTTATCTCTTCAAAAATATAAGTATATACGTCATGTTAAAAACGTTTGTCAATATACTAATAGATACACATTTTACCTATAAATAATATATTCCGTTATTATTAATAAAAATAGTTGAAAAAATACATCTAACGCGAAACGCGAAAAGTCAAATTGTAATCGTCAAAACCTCATTACGTAATATAATGGAAAAAATACTACGTGACGTCATTTACTTATTACCAAAAAAATATATTTCAAAATTAAATACGTTAAAATACGTCTACGTACAAAATACCATCTTTAATAACTAGAGCAATAATCATTAGGCGGCCCTCATAATAAATCGTTGACGTTAGCGCGTCTGCGATCAAAATTTGAACTGTCAAGACGGATTTTTACACTTAGAAGGTTATAGGGTTTATTAGTTCTTTTCATATTACTACCGGGAAAATTTAATTTCTTCCCAACGATATTAAAAATATTGATAAACACATTTGTCAATACTCTGTTTGATAAAATGTATAAATTGTAGAATGATGACTTAAATTCATAATTCAGCAAGTATACAGGGTAACTGCTAATGAAGCGACCATACTTTACAGTTATGTAAAATAAAGAGCGTTTCTACATAGAATGCCATTGATTTATTAAAATAGTCCGTGAAAAAAATCGATTAAAAATAAAATAAGTATGCACATTGCTTTCATACTGCTCAATTCGTATAACATTTTTTTTTTTTTTTTTCATTTTAGTAGTTCATTAGCTGGGACACCTCGACATATTCTGTCGGGTTAAGATTAGCGGAAATGCTGGTCGGTGGGCCGGAAGAGTTCAGTCTAAATTCGAATACTTGGGATGGGTCAGCTTAGACCAAACTCGAAGAGTTTGGGTGGGGTCAACTAGTTTCTCTCATAAGATGTAAACGTATAAAATAACATTCCAGAATAATAACTGTACTCACACATCGGTGTGATTTTTTACCGAAAATTAGGATTAATAACTTTGTAACAGCAATTGTTTCTATAGAAAATAAATGCAGTAAGCAGAAGTCTAAGATGCATAAAAGATTTTGAATATGTTCTTCATTAAACTGTAATTTTTGTTAGTTAAAGCAGAAGATTAAATCATAGAGCAGGGGAAAATAAATGAAAATAATAAGAGGTTGTTGTTGGATTAGATTGGTTTTCGTAAGGAATGAAAAAGCAACAATGCAGACCGCAGAGGAAATTATTACAACAAGAAATGCAAAGTGATAGGTAAATGGTACAGTCTTATAATGTTAGACGTTAGAAATGCTTTTAATTAGAAGCAACTTTAAGCGTTATTGTAGGAACGGAATGCAAAAGAAGGAAAATATTCCAAGCCCTAATAAATTTAATTAGTTACTTTTTGAAATAGAAGAAAAGTTCAAATTCCAAATGTAGACAGAGGAATAGAAACGGTTGACGATAGTTTAAGTTTCGGTGCTAAACGGGGCCTGATTCCATTTGTTGATATTCATTATATGACAAAGAATTGGAGTTTAGTAGCTAACATTAAGACGCCATAATGATTCTACTTTTTCTTAATGATAATAACTGAATGACAGACAACGAAGAGTTAGATTTTAAGGTTTATAAAAGTTTCTGGGATGAATAGGTATCGGAATATGAAGGGTTATGATTTGGAGCTAGCACCATCTAAAAGAAAAGCAGGTGGTTAGTATTGGAAAGAGGGAGACAGTGCAGTTTGTGACAGGAGAAGTCAACATTTTAGTATAGTTAAAATCACCTGGGATATATGTATAACTGAAAATACGTTTAAAGAGCACTACCAAATAAAGTAAATGTAGAACGGAAAAAAAAAGCTCGATTAGCATGGATGGGATTAATGTAAGCAATATTAACATAAAAAGATAATATGAAATATAGGGATATCCTGGGTAAAATGCAAAGGAAATTTTTGCTGATGTCAAATTAGGGCTTAGCAGGAAGTTTTAGCAGGGGCGGCTCTTGTTAGCTAAGGAAGGTATGTTATATATGAGCAATTGAACGGTGAGCCGGCTAAGATGAATGAGCAAATAAATAGACTCGTTTTAGAGGACTGGCAAGAGGAATAGGATGTAAATGAGACAAATGTGCAATTGACTCAAAGACTAACTCCAGATATTAAGTTGTTGCTAGGATGCAAAAACAGAAGGGCAAATTACCACATGTGCCAATTATTCACGAAGTAGGGGATCTTCAACACGTATGCAAAGCGAATCAGAAAAGGTTAGACTGACGAATATAGATGCTGCTAGTCTAGATACCTTCGAGCACATATTTTTTCATTGTGTTAAATGGGAAAAGGAAACTGACAGTGAACAACTTTGAGGAAACGGGCATCGAACATAAAGCTAATTGAACGGTGGTTAGTAGCTAGCGAAAATATTATAGCATTAAGAGAGTGGATTCACCCTTGAATTCCTAATCCTCGAGTGTCACGTAGGAGGGGAGATGTAGGGGAGTGAGAAAGCAAGTGCTAAGACACTCCAAAGTAATGAAGGTGCGGTTCAGCTGGGCCACTAGTTCCGGTTTCTTAGATCGGCTACGTATCCACATAAAAAATAAAATAACATCTCCAGAAGGAACAATTTGGTTTAAAACTGACAAATACAATGTAATGTAACGGGTCGATGGCCGCAGTGGTTAGGCGGCTGACTGTCGTTGTGAGAGGACGATAGGTGCCGGGGTTCAATTCTCCGGAGGGACGGTGACTTTTTTTGAGAGAGTTTAATCACGCATCGACTTGCCATTTGTTGTTGGAGGCAAAGTGATTAACAGCGCGGCATCATAGAAGGCGATATGATGCTGTCACAAAGCTATTTGAACACAACTTACACACACCAAACTACACCGCAAGAGTTGCAGTGATACCCAGACAAGTAATACAGCTTACGGAGTCACTGCAACTAAGCACCCACCACACATTAAAAAAAAAACACGATACAATACTGTTGTTCTTCTTCTTCTACATCCACTTATCGAATCCGTTATTTATTGTTAGTAATCTAATTTTAGTATGACTTAGATATTGTTTTTGTAAATGCATATAGGTACATATGTGGAATATCTCTCTTACCATCATCAGAGAGCCTATAGAGGTCGAGTGAGATGTTGTTTATATATTCTTTAAAACTGCTATTTGTCTTTACATACATATACAGGTATTTGGAAACATTACACGCAGAGACTTTCGAATTTCAACAAAGCACGATAATTAACTTGTTTTTTACTTTGCAGAAGTAACCATCATCCCAACGTATGATACTGACGTATTAGGTTACTGGGTAGCGGAGAATGAAGAATTGCTGACGAAGTATAAAATAGACTTGTCACCGTCCGCCAGCAGATGCACGATCAATCTTCAAGATCACGAAACATCATGTTCAGCGTATAGATTAGAATTCTAAGAAGCAGGACCAGAATAACGTAGAAATAATGCAGCTCCCAAGGATTTCTATAGGTACCCGAAAAAGAGAAAACAAAATCAGACATAACCTTTGAATTCTGTAAGAATGAAACGATTGACTGAGTTATCAAAGTATCCAAAAAAAACATTAACAACGTCCTTTTTGTCCACTGTATACAAGGTGTTTAAGCAAACCATAATAGAAACGTCCATTTTTCGTAAATTTACAATGATAAATAATATTAATATTGAAAGAAAAGTATTACTTACCAATATATCAATAATGGTATCTTCTTCCTCCTTTTCTCACTTCCCGCCCACTAAAACATAAATTGTGTAGAATTATCTACAAATTAAATTCGTCATTGTATGGAAATTATTTTAGAACAAAAAGAATGAAGTTTGTATTAGTTAAAACCTATGTGTTCCTCTTATCATGTAACAATTCCTCAGATTTGCCTCACATCATTCGCAATATAACGATTTGAGGTATAGATATGTTTTAAATGTAAACAATTTAAATAAATGAAAAATATATTTATAGAAATTAGGAGACGATAAACGTCAGGTTGATAACTAAGGAAATACGTTATAGGATTGATCGTACAGATTACTGTAAAAGCTATAGCTAGGGAAACTGGACAATTCAAAAGTGACAATCTTTAATCGCAGAGGTATAAAAGTAGAACAGAGATCAGATATGTGAGTCACCAAATCAAAGTAGTAAGCTGCACGATCAATCTTTTCTTGCTTTTTATGTATGAGATCCTATTATTATAATAATCAGATGTGATACCCATTAGAAATTGTTAGAGATTATAATGGCGATTGATGTTATAAAGAAACAAACAAGATTTTAAAAAGGAATCGGGGGCCGGATAAGTTTTGTACTTACGATAAATAATAACTAGAGGGTTATGTACTTCTTTATGCCAAAGAAGATTTACGCTTTCTTACATTATGATATTTATTGCGCATTGTTAGTAGTTTCTAGATTCATCATTTTTATCGTCAGATTTTGTCGATATATAGGTATTTACTTTGTATCATTTATATAGTCCGCACTTATTTATTTATATATCTTTTTATATTAATTTTGTCATTTTTAAGGCCTACAAAGCTCGAAAAATAAAGCTTGTTTCAGGAGTGTTTGAAGAGATTAACTATGTGGTTAAAAAATAGTGTTAAAATGTTAGTGTTCTATCATTGGGACAGTTGCTTTCGAGTTCGGTACAAGCACAATTCTTTCTATTTATATTTTGGGGCAGAGAGACAGGTTTTTTAAGGGGCCACAGCCGAACACGAAAGGAACGCTATTCCAATGTTTCCCTTGACTTGAAACCGAGTCAACTTTGAGCTTGTAACTAGTACACAATAAAGTTTATTGTTAACTATATATGTAAGTTTGGTGCTAATCGAAGATTGCCTTGAAGGATTTTCTGCGTTAATAAGCGTTTGTTTACATCACGAATGAAATAAATGGAGAATACGACAGTTGAAATTGAGTTCGCGAAAAATTGAAGCCGATGGAAATTAAAATATAAATTTCAGTAGTTATAATTTAATCAGACGTTTGTACCTAATAATAAATAGTATAATACGTTTATCATTCTGAACTTGTCTATTTCCTTGCGAAAATAATCACGGTTTAAGTAATATTTAACTGCATCTTTAGATAGCATCATAGGCATCAGATAACGAGGCTTTTGTAAAATTTCCATTTTGAGACTTAAGGTAGGCTTAATAATCAAATTTAACTTTGTATATATTAATTGTCAAGAGCATTGTATAGTACTAGCAATCAGAGGATCTTTTGTATATTTAGTCAGCTTTTAAAAAATAATCTCCTATGACCAAAAAATATATGTCCTATGTCAAAATAAAATGCAATTTCCGTGTATGTACTTAAATTCTCGCAAGTAAATAAACACGTTACTTGTAGTTCGATCTTGTACAAGCATTTTTCATTTACAGAACGCACATTGATTTCCATTTACTGCAATTTTTCGTCTTGAAGTATAGAAATGTCACTTTATATTTGTGTTATTAAAAAAATATAAAATGTAACTTATGTGCAAGATTCACTTTAAATTATATATTGATATATATATATATATAGCTTCTAGTCAAATAAAATGATCCTTTAGCTTAAAAATGTTATAAACTTACATATATTCAATCGCAATTAATGTATGGGATATGTATGAGATTACGTAAATAAATAAAAAACAATTAAAAAATGTAACAGAAGTTTTATTTGTAGACATATTCCCATATGAAAGTTTAGGATTATCGATACACAAAAGATGCAATATTAAATTATTTTGAAAACTCTGCAAGGATATGACAAAGTGTTAGAATTTGTGCTAAAAAAAGATGAAAAACTGCTTTTTATTAATTAACAGGTTTTGAGCTTGCGAAAATATAAAATTGTAAAACAAAGAAACGCAACACTTCGCAAAAATACATTGATTGTATGCATATTTTTAATTCCATTTAATGCACATACAATAAGCTTATCTAATTCTTTTGTAGGTCGCTAGGCCGTATCTAAAAGTGTTCCATGATTTTATTACAACATTATACCCATTGATAAATTGATATATCACTCTTATGGCAGGTTTTCGACCATCGTGTGTTTGGTTGCATAATCTGAAAAACAGTATTTTATCAAGAAATGTTTGTTATGCCTCGCCTTCCTGAATATTCATTTGCGGTTAAACACGTAGTGGTAATTGCCGACGAAATACGTCAACGCCCTAAACAAGACCACCTGCAGAATTATTTCCGAATGAATAGGACTATTTACTAACAACATACAAAGAAAACACGTATTTAATTTTTCCTTATATACATATACAAATATATAAGTAGCTCGAAATGTAAAAAAAAGCTGAGAATGATGATTTATTTCCTAGTATATTTAGTTTGATACTTTTTGTTTGTGCACATTGTTTCGATAAAAATTTGCAATTTTTAAATAACGTAACGTTAATAGTGTGATGGAACAGAAAATTGATGTGATTATTAGGCACATATATAGGGTGTTTCAGCGAGAGAGTTTATTAGAAGTTTATGGGGTTCTAGCCAAAATATAAATCTGAAAATTCAGAATCGTATATAATCTATTATGTTCTCTTCACTTAAAATATGTTTAGATTTCTAGCGCTTCCGGTTATATCGGAAGTCGACGTCTACTTTATTTTTTACGGAACAGTCTGTATATTTTTACATATTTGGATTCGCCTACTTTTAGGCTTCATAAATGTATTTAGTTTTTTCAATGTGATTCCGGCGTTTTGTAGTTATTCAATTTTTTCTAAAAAAATTTACTATAGCGGTAATTTATTAAAAAAATCTGAGAACACTCGATTTTTTTGGATATCTATTTAGAATTCATAATATGCTTAAACAACATGTTGGAGTATATTTTAACGCCGAGAACACCTGTCTATATTGCGTGGTTCCTTTATTGTAGCACGTTAACTTTTAGAAATTTTGAGGAACCATAACTTAATTTTTTCAAATAGCACCCCCATATTTTATTACTTAGTTATATTCGGCATCTCATTTTACATCTTTTACATTCCACATGTCCTATACCTGAAATTGATAGTTTACGAGATAATTAGATTTTTTGAAAACATGCACTCACAACTCATCGATATTTATTCAGGGTATCATGGAAACTAAGCGTTCTCAAATGTTTTATTTAATATTTATTGTCAAAGTCTAATGTCAAAGTCATACATCGTCGTTTGATCCTTGTTAATAATTAAGTAGCATATTAAATGTTTTTATATTATTGTTATAAAGAGTTAAAATGGATAACAATAACGAAAATAATGTTTACAAATATCAAGAAATTCTTAATTTATTTTCTATTCACCCACTCAGAAAAATTCATGCATTGATTCAACAAAAAATGGTAAATCCAAAAACAATTTTCGTTTAAATACGGCGAAGAGGTTTTTTCGTTTGAACGAACATTAAAATTAATGTTATTTCTGTTAGTTCAAAAATAAAATTAGCTTGAAGTAAACGTTCCATTTGGTTGTTAAGACAATTACAACGTAATTTTTTATGTTGCAGCAACATTAAAATATTAACACAACTTGTATGTTGATTTAATAACTGAATATTTGTTGGAACCACTGAATATGTATTTGGTTCAAATAAAATAAAATAACAAAAAACGTTTTAAATCTTGGATCGAGTCGATCTTTACTTGATGTAAATCCATTTTCAATGTGAAATAAAACACATGTTTTATTTCACATTAAGAAACGTTTTGTTAAATCAATGCATGAATTTTTCTGAGTGCGGAAAATGCGACAAAATTCTTAGTAGAACTTGTAGAATGTTTAATGAAAATTATCCACATTTACCTCCAATGACAAAAGGTAAATTTATGTAAAAATATATAAGGTGTTCCATTAAATATAACAAAGTAGATGACCACTTCCGGTATAACCGGAAGCGCTAGAAATCTAAAAATATTTTCAGAACATAATCGATTATATATACGATTCTGAATTTTGAAATTTATATTTTGGCGAGAACTCCATAAACTTCTAATGAACGGTCTCGCTGAGACACCCTGTATGTTTTTACAAATTGCAAAGATGCTAGAAATGCAAATATAAAGCTAAAATCAATCAACAATACCGATTTCCAAAATTTCCAAGTTCCAACGCCCTCCTAAACGGGTCAATTTTTTTTCTCTACCAAAATGACTATAAAATATACACTATTTTATATATTTTATATATTATGTGTCAAGATTTTTTATTCATATATTATGTACTTATTAGATCGGAATTCAAACATGTAACAAGTGAAGTAAAGTAGATAATTTAAATTAATTTAATAATGCTTTCAACACAAATGCAATGAAATACTAACTGTAAGAAAATATAAAACCTGGTATCTATATTTAAAATAGGACAGAATGAATAAATCATCAAAATAGCATATTTTGCACTTTAAGTTTATCAATGCTTTAAGACTCCGCCTCATGCAATTTATCCCACTCTTTGATTTCCTTGTCTTGCACACTGATAGATTCGCTGGGCGCTCGTTCGCGCGTGGGTAGTTAAAACGAGAGCCCAAAATCGGGTCGAAAAATATTACATTGAATGATATATCAATTTATCAATGTTATACCTTACCATAAGCCACCATCGCTGATACAATATTTCAATAGCAATTCTATAAATCCTGTCACTGAATGTATGTAGGATTTTTAAGCTTTCTCTGTATTTTTCAATTTGTAAGAAAAATTTTTAATTTTTTATTATGTTGTCCACTTCAACAAGTAAATAAAATTAACAATAGTAGTTTATACAACGAGTCAATAATAACAGTTATTATTCCTGAGAGCTAAATTTACGAACCTAGGGAGTAACTCGGCTCGAGGGAATAATAGTCATTATTTTGAGTTAGTATACACTACTTTATCTACGACTAACTGAAGATTACAAAAAAAAAACAAATCAATTAAACGAAAATATCATTTAATAGATTACTATATCGATATGGCGTTTGAAGGTTTGGCAGTCCATAAAATTATCGTAAGCCTTATTATTATAAAAATGTTTGGATTTTTCGGGCAATAAACCAAACGTAATTGTATCGGCCTTAAGTTTAATTTCTGGGGTGTACATAACTTAGATTCATCGACGTTACTATCCATGATAAAAGTAGGACTAACACGCCAAATTCAAAAAACGCCGATAAGGTTTTGACGTTTGACAATTGATTAATTAAATACGAAATACTATGATACGAGAGAGCGTTTTTATATTCGCGGAATGAGCGGGTTGTAGGGAGGTCATTAGGCCCATTGGGGGCGTGGCCTGTGTAGCGACTCATAATTAGCGTTACGAAGTTTCATTGTTATTAGACGGTTAGTCTTTGAGCTATCGTCAACCAAGTAACATAATCAGGAGTGAAAAGTGAAATATGGAAAATATCGTGCCGTTATAAAGTTCCTTACCAGGCAAGGAAAATCAGTCGCGACCATAATGAATGAGATGTCATTGGTTTACGGCGACTCTTGTCCAGGAAAAACCATGGTGTACAAGTGGCATAGTTTATTTAAACAAGGAAGGAATCCCTTGAAGACGACCCGAGCTGGGAAACTCATGGCAACAGTATTTTGGGACTCGGAAGGAATATTGTTGATTGATTATAAAGGTGTTTCTATAACCGGAGAATATTACGCTTCAATATTAGAGCGACTAAAAGAAGCCATTAAAGAGAAAAGACGGGGAAAATTGACGAAAGGTATGCTGCTTTTGCACGACAACGCGCCCGTCCACAAGAGCCGCGTTGCGTTAGTTGCCCTGCATAAGGTGGGGTTAGAAATTGAGAATCACCCACCCTACAGCCCAGACCTGGTCCCGAGTGATTATTACCCGTTTTCGAAAATGAAAAAAGAGCTGCGGGGTAAAAAATGTACCGTGAATATAAAAACGCTCCCTCGTAGCGTTGGTATCATTATGTTCTTATTGGCAGAATGCAGGGAAAAATGATAACGTTATGTCCCATTATTCCCTGGTCGCATTTCATTATTGCCTCCGGGTATTATGAGTACTATTATTAACCAATAGTGATTAATATAATACCTACTTTATTGTTTAGTCGTAGATAAAATAAATTATTCTACTCTATTACATTCTTAGATGTTCTACAACTTGAGAACGCACTCCTTTCGAGATATGATGTCATCGGTAGTTGTTATAATGGACCACTCTGTATATTTTAACATTTTTGGATAGACAAATTTTCAAGAATTACAATGATATATGGCTTGGTTGGTGTATGACTTGAAATATTAAAAAAACGTTGGCTAGAAATATCTTTTTGTTAGATACATCTGATAAAAAATATTCGTATTTTTATGATTCCATGTCAACCTTTAAAGCAAAAATAAAAGTATTGGAATTACTCAGTATTACTGACAGTCATACTCAATAGTGCCAGATAATTTCCATTCAACGAAAATAGACGTTCGATATCGGCGAACTAACAGATCGTGAAAGAATTAATTTGTTAATGATAATTGGTTTTGGAGGCAGGCAGAGATCTCTACAAGATCAATGTAATATTTCTAATACCACATTCACTGAAAGGAATAGTTCAAAATCAAAAGTGTCTAGAGTGTTGCGAAAGTTTAATGTAACGGGAAGTGATAAAAACCGGTTGACGTAGAACTGCTACAAATGATTATAATTCATTGGAAGTTATTACTAATCTCCAAGAACAATGAAAAATACCTCTATTCTAACTATCTTTATATCGCAATATTAGTGAGGGATTAGCAGATAGAGGATATTGTCAAAAAATAAGTTTCATCCGTATATTTAACTACAAGAATTAACCGAAGATGATCCCGATAGAAGGATGCAGTTTTGTGAAAAAATGATAAATATCGTATGGTAATATTTTATTCCCCGACGAAGCCACATTTTTCCTACATAGACATGTAAGTCGACATAACTGTCGCTACTGGATTAATTGGAATCCTCATTAGATGGAACAAAAATACACACAATATCGTCAAAAAATTAAATGTATGAGCAGGTATAATCGGACATTCATTTTTAGGGAATATTTGAACGCTATTCCTTGTTTAAAATTTTTACGCGACGGTATTGTTCCAGCATTAATTCATTTATTTCCAAACTCCATAAATCCTGCACTATTCTCAGATGCCATTTGGTATCAGCAAGATGGAGCTCCGCCGCTAAATGTAATATTTCCACAGCGTTGGATGGGTCAAAGAGAACATAGTGAATGGCCTCCGCGACCACGCGATTTAAGTCCTTTAGACTTAAATCGCGGGGGGCATTTGAAACCTAAAGCCTATAAGACTAAACTTCAGTCGCTCGAGAAGTTGGAAGATCGAATTACATAGGGTGGCCTTTCAAGAAATTGCACAAGACGTTGTCTTGTTTTCAATATTTTCTTGTTGCTAACCTTTTCTAATATGTTATAAGATATAAACTGTATATCATTGTAATTCTTGAAAATGTGTCTATCCAAACATGTTAAAATATACAAGGTGATTCCGTTATAGTGTGTACTCTAAACTTTTCACTATTTCAGACGAAACCTATGACCGTACTTGGTCGCTACTTTGACTAACTGTGACCCGGTCACTTCCATATGACGTCATCCTTAAAACAGCGTTGCAAGCCAACAATTTTATGGCTCTTAGTTTCTTTATGCACACTAATTTTAGTTACCACTAACATAACAACCTTAAAATGTCCTAACAAACGTAATGAAAATAGTAGTGATATCAGTAAGAACCAAGTGCGGTTCCTGATAAACTAAATTTTTATCATGTATTCTCAGTTCAGGGTATTCGTAACCTGGTTCCAGGTACCAGTAACCAGTCCCACTTCGAATTCAGTCCTATTACTCAATTTTTTGTTTAGATCTGCATAGAAATTACGGAAAAAATAATCATCGCGTAAGAATTGAGATCGAAAGACTTAAAGAAAGCTAAAAAAAAACGATCGATTGGCAGAAGGTGAGTATGAATGCTGGGAGAGCCAGCAAACGGTCAATGGTATAAATGAGGTAGTGGAATTTAGACTAAAGCAGCTAACGAGTGCTCATGGAAATACCGTAATAATGCATCGTTTTACAAGAACTGATCCATGGATAAATTAATACGGGCTTATAGAACATAATAACCTCTCACTTATCGTATAGATCAATAAAAATTGAAACCGACGGGATGACAAAGACCATATCTATCACCAGCGTAGTTCCACAGGGGTCCCTTTGGGATCCAAACATGTGGGGCGTATTGTAGGACAGAGTAATGAGAACGGAATTGCCGCAGGATGTAACCATGATTGTATTAGATGATATTGCTGTAATCACTGCCGTAAAACGAAGTGACTTTGTGAAAGATTTGACACTTTTAATAATTTTTTCAATTGTAGTTTTATAGCTGGAAGGTCGAGTAAATAATATGAAGTAGTCACATTTAGCTACTAAACAATAACGATGTGAAACAAAAAACAATAGTGGTTTTGCCAGAATTTTGATGTGAGTATACTTGTCACACATTCACCCCATCGCTCGGGGTGACTTTGTGACAGCATTGGGCTTTCACTAGAACACAATGTCACCTTTCTGTGAGAAAATTTTGGAACATTATAACCACGTAAATGTATGCCAGACTCCAAATTTGTCACAAAATAACCTCCCAACTGAATCATCAATATGTTATAAACTCAACCCAAAAAAAACCTGCAGAACGACCAAGAGACATAATACGTGACACTGCTCAACCGTTTACCGATGCGTGTGTGAGAAGTTGCTACAATAACATAATAAACAGAGATGTAAGAATGACTTTTTCAAAGGAGTGTGGTGCTGTTACAATGTCGCCTCGGTGTCACCAAGTCACCTCGTTTTACGGTACTGCCAACAAGGAAGTCCCGCTGATGCAATGTGCGGATGAAGCGTTAAGCCAAATCTCGGATTGGTGCAGTTGGTGTCTGACGACACGGGGACAGTCTTTACAAAAAATAGGAAGATCGCTCTCAGTGAGATTCAAAAGGATTGTCTAAAAGCAGAGCAGTACCCAGTGTCTCATATCCTGTACGCTACTTGTGTTTCGCATGGAGTAACGAAAAGACTATTAAGAACAAACTATTAAGTGTGCAACGACTGATGGCTACCAAATATGTGCTTGTAAAACAATCTCCAAAGACGATGCCAATATCATCGTGGGTACTGCACCCATTGACCTATGAATTAAGCAGAGAGGAGACAGGTATAAGGATAAAGACAGTAAATGGGCTGTAGTGGATTTCGTAAGGAAATGGCAACCAAAGTGGATGAACGGAAGTTACCAGACAACAGACCAACATGTACAACTTTGGATAAATCTATCCGACGGCGATTGTTATATGTCCAAAGCCTTGTCAGGTCATGGGTGCTTTAACCAATACCTAACCCGTTGAAACAGAGCAGACACAGATGCCTGTCTTTAGTGCAGAGATGGCGACGATACCGAGTGCATTCTCTTTACGAATCAATATTTTACACACGCTAAAGGATCAGTTAGTCAACGGTAAAATATTGATTACTAGTAAATAGGTAAGTTTGCTTGTGTCATTTTGAATATTTTTTATTATAATGTGAACGACAGCAGTATATTGTAAAGTGGCTTGGTCCAGTTATAGTGATAAATCCTAACGTATTTTAAGAATCTTTAAGGTTGTGTATGTTTACGATACACCTACATTATAGAATTAACCGGATGGAAACGTTAAAACTGGACAACACATGGGTATTAGAAATCAAACACCAGAGAGCGACGACTAATGGCTCAGCTGCTCAAATAAATTTTATCATTTTATATACTTAGTACAATTCTGTGAAAATATACTGAAAATGGGATTTCTTACCTTATTTTGATATTATTTATAGCGTGTCTGCTTGAGACCAATAGTCCCAATCAATGCTGAGAAGGGCAACAGATAAAGTTCAATCACAGTAAAATTTCGTTCTGATTAAATGTTTTTTATTTATTACTTAAATATTAATATTAAAACTGTACAATGGCTTTTAAAAATGAGTTTATCTTCTGGTTACAATTCCAATTATTATGATACAATAGATAAACAACACACAGGTCTACAATTCTGCATATAAAAAGTTCAACAACCTTTAAAGTAGTACAAAAATTCGTAAATGTATAGACATTCAAGGGAAACCTCATATGATTAAATTTATATCATTAACAAGATTTATTAATATGAGCGGCAGCTTTCAACGTAGTTACAATTAATCTTATAAACTAACGTCATTAGCAAGAATATTTACAATGTAAGTATACGAAACATACAGGCTAAAATTATGTGTATGCTCCTTAAAATTGGCAAATACAAGAACTATATTTTAAAATTAGCTTTAGTAATATATGTACGATTATGTATATAAAAATATAGTTTGGGATCATTTTCCTAACAAGTCAAAGTCGAGAAATAGCGATGGTATCCATCTAATGTATCAATACAACAAACTGAACACACGTCTGAATATGTAAGATACATATAATTATTAAAATATTACAGTACATTAACCAAACGTTAAATGACTGTGTAACGTACAACTCGTATTAAAATAGTAACAACCAAATTATTCGTAGTTTTAACCATCAAAAGGAACTGTTAAAGCCCAACCTATACATCACGAAAAATACATCCTCACTTTAAGCTGCATTGATGCTATAGTAACATGATTAGAACGTTTAGTTTAGTGTATATATTAAACAAAAGTCATTGACATTGATTCCTACACCAACTAGAAAAAAATCAGAAAAATTGTTAATACTAATTTTATAATACTTAATAATTTACTTACACTAGACGAAATTATTGATTCCTAATAGAAACTAAGCCTATAAATTGTAGATATGAAGAAAAAATATCAGAAACACAAATTGAAATTTTCATGTATATAAAATTAATCACACAGATTCCCCGTGACTAGCATAGTGACTAAACTGTTAGTACTATATTTATATCTTACTTCTTACAAATTAATTGAAATGAGTAATGCAATAGTATAAAATAATACCACATAATCTGGTGTGTAAGAATCAATAGTCAATGTCTTGTAAATAAAAATGCTGCTTTCGGTAAATTTCTGAGTGTCACACAAAATCTTGTTGCGCTGAGGTTGAGGGTTCCCACGCTATGCGACAAGGTAAGCTGTACTACACGGCCGTGGGACCCCTTATTTGTCAATGCCATTTCGCCTTTTGAGCAAAGATGTCGGCTCGTAGATTCTGTGCAAAACATATCCCTAAAATCTGTAGAGAAAAGAACATTAAACAAGATGATTATAATTGGACATGCTCTTTTGACCAATGATGAAATGATCGAAATTACAATAACATACAAAAAATTCTAAATAAGTTGTGTAGATAACCTACTACTACTACTACACGGTAATGTTATTTGGTCGTAATCGTATCATGTGCCGGTCAAAAGAGCAGCTAGTTACAACAATATAAATTTTATTTCTAAATCTTCAAAATTACATATGCAATGTGTCTATCAAATATTTTACTTCAACATTCAACGCCTTACTTTGAGTTAAATGTTACATAAGTACTAAAAAATTATTTTGTCGTATGATTTTGGAACCATTCAGATCATCAGACATTCAGCTTACTTTGACAACTTATATGAACCCTTAGTGGTACCGGTTCATATTGTATTGTCCTAGAAATGTAATATGTATCTTAAAAAGTTCTTAGAGACATACCCTCACAAAGTAATTTTCCAAATTCGCAGACACTAGAGGATAGTATTTTAATTAAAGGTACCTGAAGTATATGGTATGTCGCTGCAAATTGCAGTGAAATATAATGTTTAGTTACTTACTCTAAAATGCCTGCAAATTTGAACATGCGAATTGACCATCAAGTATATAGAGGTCGCATTATTTGTCACTGCCATCTAAAGTAAAATTTAATAACTCTTACCGCGAAAACTATTAATATATTATTTTATTACCTGCATATAAAAAAATAAGAATAAATAAGAAATCTAACTTACTTGGAAAAATAAAATAAAAATTGCACAACTAGCTAAAGGTATCATATTTTTTTCTATCCATTCTTCAATAGCTTGTAGACATCCCTGTTCATTTATAACCTTAGATACATCAATCTTAGACACATCAGATGGCTGAAAATACAATGTTAAATGAAGAAAAATAAAAATAAATAAAAGCAGTTCGCACCGTGCACCTATGAAAGCATATGTAAAAAGAGCAAAAAGGACTGTAGATTAAATTCGGAAAACTAGTTAATTCGTGGCATGATAAATCCTATTTTTATTTGAACATGATATATACTCGCGATCTATAAATCATTCGCTATAAACTAATTTGCAATTTTTGATATGTTATACAAGCTCTGTTCGTGGACCCGATTCTGAATATATTGATATATTATATGTAATTGCATATTGTATACTTGTATATAGACTCAAAAACAATTTCAAAATGCGCATGCACATATCTGAATATATTGAGAATCGTCTTCGCTGGCAAAGCTAAAATTTGTTATTTGGGACTACGTTTATCAGAAACCTTTGGAAACTCAAAACATACAGTCAGTGACAAAAATAATTGCTTATTTCCGCGAAAGTGTAAGTAAAGCAAAGTCGACAATACGGTTGGAAAGATGGCTGAGATACGGCCGTGCTCCATTCTTAGCTGGCCACTCGGTATATTTACCTGAAACTGGCGGTACATTATATATTTAATGTTTCGCAAAATGCGAAACTAAACTCAATAAAATGCCGGAAAGGTTCTTCGAAATTCCTCACCGTTTAATTATAATAGTCCGTCCCATCTTGGTTGTACCACCCTGTATGTTACAAAATAGAACAGGGTATAGAAATTGAAAACGGAATAGAAAAATGCCACAGGATAATAATGGCTGTGCGAATTTTGTTAGATAGAAAAGCTACAAATCATACAAATAAGCTCTAAAAGCAGCGTATCTTGGCAGAAATTGTATATTAATAATAATAAAAATAAGAAAGCGTAATAAAATTCTTCTTAGGTTCTTATAGGAATCCAAGTGACAAACTATAATAATTTCAGGTATTACAGCACAGCATAAGCAATTTGGGATGCAGTGAAATGAGTACAAATCTATACATTAATATAATAACAAGTAGATAGTGACATATTCTGTTAAAAACTGTAGGACATTCTGTATCGGCTAAATCATGATTCACTTTTCAGCATTGATATTTTCTTTAAAAACATGCAATTGTTTCTCCTTTAATATGAACGCAATTTTGTCACTGAACAGTATGAACTTTGTGTAAAATGACCTGTTGTGTATAACAGCACATCAATGCACTATTTAGCTTTAAGAGTTTAAAAATTTAGACATGAAGAATCGAAGGTGGCTCATTTTTATTCTTTTCTAATAATTTTACAACTATACAAAAATACGCAAATAAAAGTGTTGCCTTCCGTTCTAGATTATGTATATGTATATAATATAATGTTGCTACAAAGGTAACATAGTTTATGCCTGATATGTTATTAACAAATTTCCACAATTTAATCTATTTACCTTAAGAACCATCACACCAACTGTAACAGCAGCAACTGGAACCAAGTTACTTTCTATCCATTCTTCACCAGCACGTAGACAACCTCTTTCAAATATATGTCTTTCTCCTGGCTGCATGCACAAGCGTTAGTTCTAAGAAGAAATTTGTTCAACTCACTGCAATTTGTTAATAGAGGTACAGAAGCACTCGCTTCTAATAAGATAATAATTAAATAAGTATATCAGTTGCATTCTGATGCATTAATTCTAGTTGTGCAAGAGGAAAAATTATTTAAATTTAGTAACTAAAGTAAACTGTATTGATTTATATACACATAGCTTCAGCCGGCAGCGGAACATAGGAAGTTACAATATATGTACGTATGGAACGCAGTGCGATGTGGCAACATGCTAGTCATGCGGCACGTAAGTCATTTAGTGTTCGCCTATGCATGCATAACATTGCGGTTAAAATTTAAATTTATTGTGCGGAATTATTGACTTTATTTACTTTTATCTTATAAGAATCGTTATTATTTTATTATTTCTTAGAATTACTTTTCCGTTTGCATAGCAGCTATGACTACAAAAATAATAATAAATTGAAATATACGGACCTGACTTATCTATCGAAGATACTCTATTTTCACAAAGGGACTAGAGCACTTTTTGATAAGTCATTATTATGTCTGTAATCTGAACATATGGGAAAATTACGTATACAGAACGAATATGCCAACGACTGCATTCTCGCTCGGTTTACATTCAACTGAATTGTGCATGCCTGTGTGACGCCGGACACAAGCTACAACGCGAAGAGAGGAACACGCAGTTGCAATTCATACTGCCTATGTTCCGCTGCGAGCTGAACCTATGTGTATGTATATACATTAGCGTGTAACTTCAGGATAAAAGTAATAGGACTAGAAACTTTCTTCTTTTGGACGCGTAATAAGGGTTCCTTTCCTTTTTGTATCATTAAATTTGCAGTAAAAACCGTCTAATTGTATTTCTTTTTTAAAATTCGAGTATTTAGTAAATATATTTGCTACATACTTGTACATTTATTTCCTTATTTCTATTCAAATAAAATGCCGGCGTGGGATTTTTCACAGTTTTATACATAGACCACTTACACTTATAGACATTTCAGTTAAATGCAGCCAGATTGTACCAGCGTTTGTGACTTGAGTGGTTTGCTCCTTCAAGCAATAGATGGAGCCATTTGAGGTTTAGTTGTGACTATCTTTGTCTTGAAATAATAAATATAATCGTGTAAATGGATATATGTATTTCATGAGTATAAAATATGGGTTTCTTATAATGTTTTTTTTTCTGAAATCCTTTTAATATCAATGCCTTTCCTGCCTTCTCGAAACAGTTCTGTTCATTCATCCGACAATCTTTCATTCATTACTGTCAGCAATATTGTATCATATTGGTCTTGGTTCTACTGCAGTGAATCTTCTTTTTAGTTACATTACTGGTAGAAAGCAGTGTGTGTCCGTTGATGGCTGTGTTTCCCCGTTTCTTCCAATTGTAAAAGGTGTACCCCAAGGTTCTGTCCTCGAACCTCTCCTGTATTCTATCTACACATGTCATTTTCTTAAGTACCTGCAGCTTGCTAAATGTCATTTTTATACTTATGATACACAGCGCTACTATTCATTTCCACCTGACAAAGTGACTGAAGCTTGCGACAGATTGAATCAGAATAAAAATAATAAAATGGCTTAATATGAAAAATAGGAGATTGTTGCACTCTGCTACACTGTTCTATAATATTATCTCCACCGGGAAACCTCCGTACCTATGTAATAGAATTACGTTTATAACGGATGTTCATCATATGAATATCCGTTACAAAGGCACATTAATTCCACCACTACACAGATTGGAATAATTTCAACGTTGTTTCTCGTACCAAGTTACACATGTTTATAACAATCTATCTACTAACGTAAAACCAGCTCCATCTATATTTGTATTTAAAAAGAGATTGTTTTCGTTTCTGCTTACGAAGCAGCAGAGTGGCGGGTAGGCGGCCGTTTTTATACTTATTAGATTTTAATTGTCCTGCATATGTTGATGCATTTCAATTGTTTACTGCTTGTGTGCGTGTGTGTGCCTATGGAAGGATCACTTTCTTGATTCGGTCGATGCTGTACAACAGTCGTGGAATATTTATATCCTCTCTCCTTTTAGGTTAAGTGTAGGTTTAAGTAGTTAGACTAGGTATACCTAGAGTGGAAGAGCATGCTTCAAGTGATTGAAGCCTGAACTCTGTTTTTTTTTCTTTAACATTGTTATTGGACAATATATTTGTTTAATTGAAATTGTGGAATGTTAGGGAAAATAAATTGTATTATTATTATTATTATTATTATTATTATTCACAAATGTGTATAAATCGATAAAATTGTGGCATTCAAAATTTAATCGAAGTTATTGTGTATAGAGGTTTCTTGATTATCAAAATCAAGAATATAATATGTATTGACATAAATTATCATCTTCATTCGCTTTTCAAACTGAACTGTAACTCTACTATATCATTCACGTATCAATTACAAATTTATGTAACTGCTTTTAAGATGCCTTTTTGGGCTACATAAATGTGTTGATAAACTTAGTGATAGGATAATATTAGTTTTAAATACACTTTTTTTAATAAGGGTATTATTACACTACTCATCGTTATCTTTAAGTTAAAACCAATTTATTTGCGTTTTGCAATAGATATTACTAGATACTGAGGATGTTATAGAATGAGGATACGATATGCAGCTAAAATTACGTGTGTATAAAAGTTATTTTTACCATAGCTTGCATAGGTAGTACTGTAAAGAAATAGCAAACTAATGTGTAGATTTCCAACTTTAGTTACACCTTTTAAATAATTCTACATTTTGAAGAAGCAATTCACTTTACATTCAACAACTTATAATGCCACAATCCACCAAGATAGTTGTATTAGAGGAAAATGAGTATTATAATTTCGCATTAGTAATAGTTGGTACATTTTTATATAGAGTTCTTTGGAAAGATGGTAAATGTAAAGCAGTTCTATACCACAAGTAGCATTGTTTACTTACAAATCCAGGTCTTCTCACATCATAACCACATTGCTTATTTTTGATAATCTCCTGCGAAAAACAAATTATATATTTACAATTAATATTGGAATGTTAATTTAGCCGAATAATCTTAATTTATCTCAGCATATACAGTACATTTTTTTTGTATAAAGACATTTTTTGTAGTTTCAACTGTTATTTCATGTGTTTATTTTATATTTAGGTTTTTATTTATAAATAAATAAAATTATTTATAATATGGCTAGTCTTATGCGAATAAGAATTTTAAATATACGATTGTTCAATTTTTATACTGAGTTTTATTGTTACCTAAAAATAATTTTTATTAAATAATAAAAAATGGAATTTTATAATTAATCAATTATTTCATACGAGTTTTTATAGTCCTGATCTGGTGACATGTAAATTTACCTTGAATTGTGACTTTTTATTTCAACCGTTTATTTCAAATCTGTGTAATATTTTAATAGTTGGCACTAATAACTGGCACTGATCACATAAAAATATGTTTGGTTTTAAGCAAGCTATCGTTAAAATATATTTCTAATCTACATGTCACTCGTGTTATTATGGAACTTCTATTCGACTTATGGTTTACCCGTCTATGTAATTTTTTCCAATAGATATCGCGTCAGATTATGAAAAAGAGTTGTGTACCGGGTAGCCAACTAAGACTGATCCAGGAAAATTTAGGATAACCGCTATATGGCGTAACCGAGCACCAAAAATTTTAATTCTTGATTTTTACAAAATTTAACAACTTAGGGTCTATCACAAATATGAAAATCGGCATTTTCTGAAAATTCGGCATATTTTACACTGGACAAATTTTCTGTATATTATACAGGGTGTGGCGCGAAGAGTTTTGATTAGAAGTTTTTGGGGATGTAGTAATAGGCGAAATGTAAAATTTTATAATATTACACTATCGATAATGCTGATTTTAGATATAATATTTTCATGAATGATCTACTTCCGGTACACCCGAAGTACGTACCAACTCGCTTATTTTAAATAGAACATGGTATTTTTTATTTTATTTTTCAATTCTCTATCAAATTTTAATAAATTTCATGTACCATGTCCTATACTAAAAATTAATAGTTTTTGAGATATTTCAATTTTTTTTTATTTTTCTAGAAAAACACAGTCCCAAATAAATCACGATATTGTTGCAAACAAACACGCTACTGACTTAAAATGGCGAATTGCAAGACATCACTGAAGTGCCTCGTCCTTTGAAATGTAAATTTTTTTATACAGGCTGTTTTCCACATACCACTCAATTCCAACAATTTCAAACAATTATAACTCGCTTATTTCAAATACAACACCCTGTATATTATATCAGATGTCAATTGCTATCTTCATTGATACTAGCATTCCCTATACCTAAATCTAACCCGTTTTGAGATATTTTATTATTTTACTTAACATTAACGAAACTTAATATTTCAACATTAATAAAGCGTAGGCCGTGGCTGACAAAAATATGACAACTTAATGGTAAATTGTGTATCTATTCGTTAGATATGTTTTCGTACTTTTCTTTAAAAGTTCATGTTTTATAGCAAGCAATGCCAAATTTAGCATTTACAAATGACGATTTTTTTAAATTTTATCATTATTTACGGCGAATGTAATAGAATTATTAAGCGGACGTGGTGGCGTATTCTTGCACAAAGACACCCAGAAAAAACAAAAGTAGCTGATGGTACTTACTAATGATTTCTAGAAAAAACGCATTCGAAATAAATCACGATACTCCTGTAATCAAAAGGCTACTGATTCAAACTTTGTCACAGCGAATTATGACTTTACTAACATGTGTCAGCTCTTAAAATATTTATTTAAAATATTAATTTTTTATTCAGGGCGTTTTACATATACCACTGAATTCCAACAATTTGAAATAATTATAACTCGCTTATTTGAAATACATTACTCTGTATTTTATATGAGTTTTTCATTTCTATTTTTATTTTCATTTCCTATACCTAAATCTAACCAGTTTTTTGAAATAACCGAGTTATAATTGTTTGAAATTGTTAGAATTGAGTAGTATGTCGAAAACACCCTGTATAAAAAATTTACATTTCAAAGGACGAGGCACTTTAGTGATGTCTTGCAATTCGCCATGTCAAATTTTAAGTCAGTAGCGTGTTTGTTTGCAGCAATATCGTGATTTATTTGGGACTGTGTTTTTCTAGAAAAATTAAAAAAAATTGAAATATCTCAAAAACTATTAATTTTTAGTATAGGACATGGTACATGAAATTTATTCAAAATTTGATAGAGAATTGAAAAATAAAATAAAAAATACCATGTTCTATTTAAAATAAGCGAGCTGGTATGTACTTCGGGTGTTCCGGAAGTAGATCATTCATGAAAATATTATATCTAAAATCAGCATTATCGATAGTGTAATATTATAAAATTTTACATTTCGCCTATTACTACATCCCCAAAAACTTCTAATCAAAACTCTTCGCGCCACACCCTGTATACAGATTGGCGTAGCGAACAGTTCCCATTCGACTTCAAATCCACATACATATACATGTACATACATACATACGTATGTATATGATACAGACAAGAGGAGCTGTTGTGCATGTCATAGGAGGTATGTATTTGAAAGAGAGAAACACATTCCTCGCTCGCTTTTGTAAACTTCATTATAAAATTTTGTTTCGTTTTGAATATAAGAATTTTATTTTAGTTACAATTTTTCTAGAGTTTTGTTTCAGTTCAATGTTATTGCATAGATACATCATTTGGAAAACTAGATAATCAAGCTACACGTACTAATTCCTAAAAGCAAACATGTATACCCTTACACCACTCCTGCCACACTAATACTATGGAAAGTCGTAAACCCTTACGAATGTCTCCCCACTATCGGAACTTTGCTACGTCTACAGATAATACGTACATGTAAAATATGCGTGCGCTAGTGTGTGTAATACGCACTGTACATATAAACCTATAACTAACCCAATCTGTATATGTTCTGTATAATGAGATGAGAGAAGGAAAACTTCGTTTTGAAAAAGGCTTATAACTCGGCTTCTGGTGAATTGCATTTTGCACACTTAGTCTCGTTAAAAACAGCATTACTCCTCCAATATCAAATTACAAATTCGAACCAATATAATGAGTGACGCGGATACTACAACTGTTTCATTTTGTTCGGAAACTTTGTCTTTTATCGAAAATATTAAATGGAAATATACGTTTTTGACTACAGATTAAAAATTTAGGCTAAATTACCAGCTAGTTTCCGAAAACCGGGTATCGCTATCTTTTACCTATTCGAAGATATCTTGCCAAACGTGTGAATGGTAACAATTTCTTCTATAAATTATTCTGCTTCCCCTGAAGGAAATTTCGTAAATTTGGTCTTACTAGAAAGGAGTATTCTTAGCCTATATTTCATGATTCTAGCTGCTATATGTTATTTTGTCCATCACCGCTAGAGGGCGTTAAGGAAATTTAAATATGTAAATTTTGTGATTTTTGAAAAGAATAGTGCGTGGAAGGTCATATTTATGCTCATATTGTAAAATAGTGAATTGAAAGCATAAGATGTTAAGCGCAAGATAAGCACAATGGTACGATTGAAATAAATAATGCAGCAAAACAAAAAAACAAGGAGATAGCATAATAAGGTGGCGTGAAATACTTTGTATTTATTGTACCTATCTGGGTCCAGAAAATTGCGAAGAATTAAGGAGAAATGCACAACACACTCATCATATTGAAAAACATATTGTTGCGATATCCTAATGACATGCCTTCTATTTACATTTCCTTAACGCTCTCTAGCGGTGGCAGAAATAATAATATTAAACAACTTGAATCATTAGCAGTAAGCTTAGGAAAAGCCATGACAGTCTATTTTCTTGACCACCAAACATTCCACGCACAATTCCTTTAAAAAATCTAAAAATTTACGTATTTAAATTCCCTTAACCTCCTCTGGCGACGATGGGCGAAATAATATTAAACAGCTTAAATCACTAAACAGCCAAGGAATATCCTTTCTAGTAAGACCAAATTTGCTAATTGCCGTTCAGAGAAAGTATAATAATTTAAATTTATAGAAGAAATTCTCACCATTCACACGTTTCTCAAGATATCTTCGGGTAGGAAAATGTAGCGACACCCAGTTTTCGCTGATTTATTGGCAATTTAGCCTAAATTTTTAATCTGTAGTAAAAAATGTATATTTTCATTTAATATTTTCGATAAAAAACATTTCCGAAAAAAATAAACAGCCCTTCTCTAAATTTGCAGTTTCAGTTCAACAGAACCGGAGTTATAAGCGTTGGCAAAACAAATTCCCCCTCCCCCCGCACTCTCTCCCACCCACAGTATTTGACAAAATACAGAAAATTTCTCCAGTGTAAAATATGCAGAATATCCAGAAAATTCCACTTTTCATATTTGAATCGGTAGAGATCAGGAACAACATAAGTCATTGAAGAAATTGTTTACTCATGTTGTTTCTGTTCTCACTGATTCATTTGTAATAGCCCTTAAGTTGTTAAATTTTGTGTAAAATAAGAATTTAAATTTCAGATGTTCAATTACGTCATTTAGCGGTCATCCTACACTTCCCTATAAATAATTTTTAGATGTTTCTTGGGCCCACTTTAGTCAGTGATATTTTTTTCCCAAAGCTGTACTGTAAACCGTTTCTGAAATATGGCCGAGCGCTATTCTTAGTTGGCCACCCGGTGCAAATAGATACACAGTTATTAGTTTCATGTTAATAGGAAATTATTATAGAAAGTTTACCACTTTCTATTTTACTGACATGTTCTATATTTATATATGTATGTAGTTGAATGACTGAATGTGATAATTACAATTTTAGTATAAATACAACAGATAATGAATGATTTTAAAATAAGTTTTCTTTCATTTGACAAAACTTTTGAAGAGAGTGGATAGCAAATAACACTTACATTTGGTTTACGTTTACAACAAGAGAACGGGACACCACATGCTTCTCGGCTTCCTACATCACGAGATGAGCAGTTGAAATAATTATTGCGGTCCCAATCTTTTGGTCCCTCAATACCGCAGCATTGCAACTATTTTAATTAAAATAAGATATTTGATTGATTCTCTTAAATATCAGCTAATATTTACCCAGTCTTCTTGAATCCAGTCAATAAGATTTTGTTGATCAGGATCTTCTCGATAGTGTATAATAAATGTTTGAAAACCGATTGTAGCTTGAGATTTAATCTATAAAAAATTTAAACAAAATATAATTACATAAATATCTTTATCCTGAAAAACTAACCCAATCTTTAAATATAAATCCTAATATACCAGCAGTCATCTCAAACAACAATAAGATGGATAAGAATATTGCATACTGAAAACAGAAAAGTGATAATAAAATGTTTACATAAACTGAAAGAGCTATTACCGTTGCTAACAAACATGTATTTTCACGCAATGCTCCAACACATCCAGTAAAACCAATAATAAATGTTACAGTTCCTAAAATAATTGACATTGAAATATGCACAATAGTATTTCAAATAACTTGCCTATACAAATGAGTATAAAGGCAGGATCCAATGCAACATTTGCAACTTTTGATAAATTGTTAAATGTGTCTTTTTCACTCCATGCCCAGACACCTACAGTTAATATTCCTAGACCTAATAACTGAAATTATAGAAGATAAAATAAGATTCTTGTTCGGTTTTTAAAACTTACCCAAAATAAAACATTAAATCCGAATATCATGTACTTCAAACAAGCACTGACTTCACTTGTGTCTCGTCTGTACTTCCTGCTTGGCATATTTGTAATATTAGCGACCATACCATAACAAAAACAACTATTTACATGAGCTATATACTAATTTTTTAGGTGTAAATCCATTGTGTAGGCTATCAAACAGTACAACGACGTCATGTTAGTTCAATCAATACAATTCCAAGTACATAATCATAAAATAATTGGTAAAATAAGAACTTCTTTCTTGGTATTTATCGATGTCTGAATTGTCCTTTCTGCGTAATTATTATTCATTTATCTACGATCATCTGGTTGTCAATTCACTCATTCAAGGTTTTTTTTATACAAAGTAAGGTTATTGTTTTTGACATATCGGTTTTACAGAAATCTGTTTATTACTTTATTAGTACACCTCTGCACTCGTTAAGGTGGCGTTTCGGTAAAGTAGGGGCGCTGTTCGACAATAATTATTAGAAACGTAGTATTCGGAAAAACTACACATTAAAAATGTATTTTCGCGTTGTTACATTGAAGATATTATCTTTGTTGTACTCTAATAAACGCCGCAATCTAAATATAAATATCTTTTTTAAATTAAATATTCTTGGATTGAACGAGCAAAAATGAGAAAAAATATAAAATTTTGATAATATTACCTTTAGAATATGTAGAAAAATATACTGATACGATCTGTATTGAAATAATTTCAAAATATGCAGTATTTTTTTCAGGAAGTAAGTTTAGGGGCTGAGTATCAACAACAGCCCCATATCTGTCCAAACAGTTTGCCAGATTTTATATTAGATGTCACTAGCATTAGATAAGTATTATATAACTATGTATAGGCAATCAGTTTAACACCAAAATTGACTGCTTTGATATTCAGAAAAACATTAAATGAAATGTTTTATTTAAAAATGTAAATGAACAAGAAAAATTTTAGAGTCGTACATACGACTCGTTTCTTTTTCCGTAACTGTGAAAGATAGTCATAGAACATCATACTTCTTTATAACATAACTTGAACAGTATACAGGATTATTGCTATATATATTGCTTTCAAAATAGTGCACATCACGATTATTGGATTTAGTCAGTTTAGTATCACAAGAATTGCAAAACTTGATTGTATGCACAAATATACTTTTTTATAGAAAGGTCTTACTAAATTATTTTTATTCAAGTAATAAATTCATTTCAATACTACATATTCTTACAACTACACATGCATAAGTAAATACATATTGATGAATCATTACTTGGTGTGGGTGTAGAGAAAGAAAGACAAATAAAACCCAAATATCTCTCTTGCCTTTTATTAATAAATAATACAGATAACAATTCATTCCACAATAAAATTTAATGTCCTTTATTATATTTACATTTAGTATTTCACATACATACACTGTGATGGTTATAACGGAAATTTTATTATTTAATTATCTATATAATATGTAGTCATATCCATTATAGAATATACTTCGTAAGCGTAACTTGTGTGGAGAAAGGTTTCCTGTCTAATCCTAGTAATCTACTACAGCTGCGTGTGTGCAGCTTTCACTACATAAGCTGCTGAATCCTCTCAGGCAAAAAACACCCAAGCAAAAATTGCGTCAATTTTGGAACCATTAAGTTTCTACAAAGTTGTTCATCGCTATATATTTCTTCTATAAAAAGTGGTTGGGTTTCATCAATGAAAACCACAAAGTAATGCTTCCTTTTCCTGATATTTAGTTGACCTTGAATCTATAATAATTTTCAATAAGTG
This sequence comes from Holotrichia oblita, assembly GCA_023690525.1. NCBI lineage: Eukaryota > Metazoa > Arthropoda > Insecta > Coleoptera > Scarabaeidae > Holotrichia > Holotrichia oblita. The sequence goes on from CM043021.1 coordinate 49,945,056, forward strand.
ATTATTGTTACATGTAATTTGCGACTGTTGAGACGTGATATTGCGATCTTCCAAATGAGTATTTACCTGAAAATAATAATTATGGTTCCTCTTCAAGGTTTACCACTAGAACTAGGTACAATTCTATACAGAAACAAATATACAAAAATATTCTCCCTTATTCACTAAAATATCTATATACAACGAAAAAATAATCCAAAACTAACGAAGACGATGAAAAACAGTATTACTTTATTACATCAAGCTAGTCACTAGACAATTAGTGCAGAACTAAAAGATTCTACCTGCAACAAACAACGCACAAATATGTTTGTAAATAGAATATTAGGGTGTTATTGCCTTAGGCTATCGCATTTATACCGAAAACATTGTATTGAAATATACCTGCTCAATACATTCAATTCTAAACTACATAATATGCAACCTATAAAACTCGTTCCAAGGACACCTTTCTTCTATATAACGTTATATTTTATTTTTCCGAGAAGTTTATATTTATATTATAATATATTTTGTATTACAACCAATATTCTAATCTTCACTTTTCCTCTGTTATTTCAGCCAAAATGTTACGCATGTTGAAGTATTTAATTACTTTTTACTTTTCTAGAGATTCGTAAGCTTTGCGCCATCTAATTTTGAATATATTCGATAAAAATGCAACATTTGCTCATCAAGTTCAAGTTATTGAAATAGAGGGCCAAGTACGCCACCTTAATCAAATTGGAAAACATAATAAAATACGTCGCCCGTAGATGGCGCGATATACTTAGAGATTTGCATTTGATGTATTGCAATAGCTAATTGCAGCTAATAGTATATATTACAGTATTTAATCTAATTGACGCCGCTATTCCAATACGCACAGCACTCTAATAAACGCCGCATCTTTATTCAATAGGTAGTTTTTGTAAATGAACCTTAACTGCAACGGTAAACGTTAACGCTCGATAAAAACACGTGACTGAACACGGTATTTGTTTTAACGTGTAGAAATAGTTATTTACGAACCAAGTGCGTGAAATCATATTTCGCGAATGAGTGGCCAGTTTAAAGCGCAAGCCGGAGGCGAGCGCTTTATGGACACGAATTCGCGAAATGTTTCACTATATTGTTCTTCAGTTCCAGATCTGAAATAATATCCAAGTAATATGTATTATCATTTAATATCGAAAAAAGTATCTACTTTCTTAAATTAGTACGATCATCCTTTGTAAATAATTTTAATAGATGATATAGGTGATCTTTTACTGCGCGAATGGAAAACATTTTACCCGTTTCTCGTTCTACTTGCTTGTATTTCCTTCCAGACACGTTCGTCCTCAAACGGATTTCGTCCTGCTACTTGTTTCAAAAGACTTAAATCGTCGAATATAAGGAATCGCAGTCTTTCTCTTTTACAATCGCTACTTTGGGTACTCATCTCTGTTTTTTTGTGCAACCTTTAAAACAACACAGCTGATCACAACCACAAAGCATAAAATAATAAACACTTCATTAATAGTATGAAATTAGCAATCATATATCACGAATATACCCCCATTTCGTTATAACAACCAATCAGAAAGCTTATCATTCTTTTACCGTAGGTATTACTTCCTACGACCCGTATTCGCATGCAAATAACGTAAGCCGCTATCCCAATAGCGCTTACGGTAATATGGAGCATGCGCATATGTTGTTAGCATTACGGTTAACGTTACCGTAATTGATTATTTGGTTTACAAAAACTCCCTAATGTGCACACGGTCAACGCTAGATAGATAAGGGCATAGATAATAAGGGAATCCTCGTCAACCGCATTCAGATTGAAATAAACGCCGCGCCTCTTTTAAACGCCGGCGCTGCAGAGAAAAGTATCGTGAACAATTAAACGCCGCGGCGTTTATTAGAATAAATAAGGTAGGTATTCTATTATTCTACCTCCATAATTTGTTGGGATCTGAAATTTCTGTCAACTGTCATAGGTTGCGCATCTTTATATGTATTCCTTCAATCAACGTAACTTACAATGTGAATCGAAGACTGCCGGTTGCAATTTAGAACCATTATTTTTTTCTTAATTTTAAATCTTTAATGCTGAATTATATAAAAAGCTATACAAATAATAAAGTAAAGAGGAAAAATTATTTCAAAATAAATTGATAATATCTACAATAAATACATTTATGGCGCTTGCATTATACACAGAGGATTTTAACTTTCTCTAATGAAAGTAATAATGGGCTGGGGATCTTGGTGGCTACCCAATTACTCCAGTCCTCGCAATCCATCTTCTACAGAAACTAAGATTTTAGGAACTCTCTATGTTTCAAGCAATACTAATCTATGGTGCCATCGCACAGATACATATCTAACATAATTAACCTTCTAAATGGATGATTACCGGAATAATTCTTTCTACAAGCAGTTGTAGGGAATTTAGCACAATTTATCACAACATTCCCGTGCGCACATTGACTCTTTGTAGATGTTGTGTTCTAGTACTAAAGTAAGTATCGACGCAAGTTTTCTCTAGTAGAATTTTCTACAGTTTGAGAATGGGCTCTCTATTTTTTTATAAATGTACTTTCATCCGTCTTCACTAAAAAGTTATTTTTCAAACATCCTTTCACCTATTGTCCGCAGCACTATCATTCTGTTCTTAAAATTCCGTTTAAGCTTAAAGAACTTGTATTAATTCGTTACTATAGGTTTATTTGCTATGCATTTATATTTACCGGAATAATCCGATTACCGGTTTATCTTTGTCAGTAATATTACATTAAAAAAGGACAACACGATCACGATCACGTTGGGATAAATGTTATTCCTATTTGTTTTTCCGTAAGTTTATTTATTCCACAGCTACATCAGTATCGATCGGTATTGTGAAGAAAATGATTCTGACGATGAGCCTATTCCAACACTGAGTAAAAGTAATTGTAGAGGTTTAATATTACATAACGCATTTTACATTTGTATTATGTAATTTGGACATATCGATTTTTTCAATAATAATTGTATAATATATTGATATTTCTCTATTAAAAATGTATTGTGGTCGGCGCATGTGTCGTACGAATGTATGTATGAACAGTACCGCTCAGACAGTCTAGTAACCATGAGGGTTGTTTTATGCTTTTTTCGTTTTTTTGTAACTGTAATGTAAAAATAATAAATAAGTAAATAAATATAAGAGCTTTACGTAACGAAACAACAGCCGGATGGTATCTTATGTGGAGGATATCCAAGGGAACAAGAAAACGTAGAAGACGGGGTACATAGCCATTGAAGCACAGTAATAGGAGCATTGCGGCATTAGGTGGGTCTAGAAGATGATGATCTACAGCCAACTCAGCCGTCTGTAGTTCAGGTACAAGTTCGAATTTTCCATTACTTTTCCTTTTGTTTGATTTTTTATTTGGTTATTGCTCTACTTGGTTTGTATTGTTGAACAATGGCGGAAGCAGAAAGTCAAATCAAACATTTACGAATAAAACGCGGTGGTTTCAAATCACAATTAACAAGTTTTGAGAAGTTGCTTAAAAACGTAACAAAGGAAAATTTAACAACGGAATTAAGTCGTAATTTAACAAACCGTTTACAAAAAATCGAATCGCTCTTTGATTTATTTAATGAGGTACAAAACGATATCGAGTACTTAGTATATGATAATACGGAAACTCATACGAAAGAAGTTAGTGAAAGATATATTTAACGATTCTTATTACGAGGCAATCAGTGTCGCACAGGAAATATTATCATTAAATAACGATATAGTATCTGCACAGATTGACCAAACTAATCAATGCGATGTATTTAGCACACATACGGAATCAGTTGTTAGGGCCAGTTCAATTTCATCCGCTTCTGAAATACGAAACAAATGTAAAATAAAACTGCCAACGATAAATTTGCCTATATTCGATGGCTCATTTACGGCTTGGCGTAGTTTCTTTGATGCTTATAATACATTAATTCATCAACATGATGAATTAACAAATGTTCAAAAGTTAACATATTTACAATCAGCATTAAAAGGTGAACCTCATGATCTTATTGTAACATTAGAATCAACAGACGCGAATTATGGTATAGCAATCAGTTTACTTGAAAAGCGCTATGACAATAAGAAACGAATAATAAATAATCATGTACAGAACATTTTACATCTTCCAACAATTTCGCGTGAATCGCCTACGCAATTTAAAGAATTAACAAACTCGTTACAAACGCAGATAAACTGTCTACGGTCCCTTGACCAGCCTGTTGATAGCTGGGATGCTATTTTGGTACCGATAATCATTTCGAAATTAGACAATCAGACTATGAAAGAATGGGAAACTAAATTAAACACGGATTCCATCAAAAACGATGAAATTCCACGATTAACTGATCTTATAGAATTCTTAACAAACAAATTACTGACACTTGAAATAATTGCGCAAAAACGGTCTGAACACTTACGAGGAACCTCACTAAAACAATCGTCACGTTCATTTGCTACCACAGTGTCACACGTGTGTCCAAACTGCGGTAAAGATCACTCTTTATATAATTGTGATCCATTTTTAAAGTTAGATGAAAGTTCCAAAAACAAGGTAGCACGTAAATTAAAAATGTGTATAAATTGTCTTAGAAAGGGACACTTTTTAAACGATTGTCAATCCAAAAGTACGTGTAAAGTGTGTCATAAAAAACATCACACTCTTTTACATTACAAGAATCAATTGACACAGAATAATTCAAAGGATGAAACTGCTTCCTTCTCATCAGAGGAATCAGCAGCGCTCTCTTTAATAAGCGTAAACTCACAAACATTACTGTCCACTGCTGTAGTACATGTTTCTAAGAACAATAAAAATCATAACGTAAGGTTGCTGTTAGACAGTGCGTCTCAATCAAATTTTGTAACAGAAGAACTGTGCAATCTGCTAAAACTAAAACGAAGTTCTATAAAAATGAACGTCATAGGAATAAATCAAGAGTCGCTTAAAATTACCGAAAGTGTAGACTTAACATTCAAATCACGAGTCACAAATTATAGCGTAACTATAAAATGTTTAGTTGTTCCACAAATTGTATCGGCTATCCCATCACATTCTTATAATTCTGGTATAATTCAGATACCAGTTAATATAAAACTAGCTGATCCAAATTATAATAAATCTGCTCCTATTGATATTTTGATTGGAGTAAATATCTTTTGGTCATTAATTAGTGTAGGTCAAATAAAACAGGACCAGGTAATATTACAAAAGACAAAGTTGGGATGGATTTTAGCTGGGGAACTTATAAACGAGAAAAACTGTGAAACGAGTCTATCATGTCTATCGTTTGAAAAACTAAATAAAAACGTTGAAAGATTTTGGGTTGTGGATGAATTCGAAGCCAAAACTAAAATACTTACAAAGGATGAAGAATTTTGTGAAACAAACTTTTCTGAAACAACGACGCGTCATAGTGATGGTAAATTTGTAGTCAAAATTCCATTCAAACAAGGTCTAGATCAAATTGGAGATTCCTATAGCACGGCAAAACGTCGTCTTACATTATTAAAAGATCGGTTGGAGAAGGATGCTAATTTGAAAGCTAACTATCGCGAATTTATGAACGAATATATAACTTTGAATCACATGCAAAAGATTGAGACAAGTAATCATGAGAACGCTTTCTACTTACCTCATCACTGTGTCATGAGTTGTTTTCGATGGCTCTTGCAGGGATTCAAAGGGAGTGTCAATAAATGATTTGCAATATTCAGGTCCGACCTTGCAAGATGATATATTTGCCATTATTGTTCGATTTAGAACATATCAATATGTTGTAACTGCTGACATTGCGAAGATGTATCCACAAATCTGGGTACATCCAGATCATCGTCGGTATCAAAGGATATTATGGCGAGAATGTAAAAGCGAACCGATATCTATCTATGAACTACATACAGTAACTTATGGCACCACTTCGGCACCATATTTAGCAATCAGATGCTTAACTGAAATAGCAGACCAAAATGAAAATCAATACCCTTGTGAATCGCGAGTAATTAGGGAGGATTTTTATGTTGATGATTTGATCACAGGATGTAACGATTTAAATGAACTTATACAAATCAAACGAAATATCATTAATCTGTTGGAATGCGCAGGCTTTCATTTACGTAAATTTCATAGTAATGTACCAGAATTATTAGATTTAGAGGCTAATAATTCCAATGTATTAAATATGTCAGACAAAGATTACAAAGCTTTAGGTGTATGTTGGAACCCATCAAGGGATACGTTTTCTTACTCTATAAACATTAAGGTTAAACCAGGGATAACAAAGCGCACGATATTAGCAGTTACAGCACAATTGTACGATCCATTAGGATTATTAGCACCCATAGTTGTAATAGCAAAATTAATTGTACAACAGCTGTGGCAATTGAAACTTTCATGGGATGAAACGGTTCCAATGGAAACTTACTCACAATGGACTAAATTCAAGAATAACATTCATCACATAAACAACATAAACACATCTAGAAAGGTAATCATAGATAATTATATTTCAGTAGAAATGCACGCCTTTTCTGACGCATCAGAAAAAGCATATGGTGCTTGTATATATTTAAAATCATTTAATGGACAGGGTCAAAGCTTAGTCACACTGTTGGCAGCAAAATCTAGGCTGGCACCATTAAAGCAAGTAACGTTACCAAGATTGGAACTTTGTGCAGCAGTATTGGCTGCTCAGTTAGTTGACAAATTTAAAACAATCTTAAGAATAAATTTTGCTAGGGAACACTATTGGTGTGATTCTCAAATAATATTATGTTGGATCAGAGCAGAACCAAAGAAGTGGAAACCTTACGTTTCAAATCGTGTTGCTGAGATTCAGAGATTAACAATTTTAGAAAACTGGGCATATGTTAAGTCACAGGACAATCCAGCGGACTTAATTTCGCGAGGAATTTCACCAGAGTTACTAAAACATAAGACGATGTGGTGGCAAGGACCACAGTGGCTGGCATTAGGCTCATATAGTCATGCGGATGATATATCTAAAGATTTAGACTGGAGCAATCTTCCAGAAAAACGCAGCGCGATTCAATCATTTACAATAATAAGCGCAGTTAATGATTTTCCTATTCAAAGATTCTCAGATTTGACTCGCCTTAAACGAGTAACAGCTTACTGCATCAGATTCATAAATATCATCAAATTATCATACCAGTGGTCCTTTGACAGTATCAGAATTAGAGATAGCTATGACTAAACTAATTCAAATAACACAGAGGGCAGCCTTTGCACACGAGATAAGTAAGTTATCTAAAGAGAAATGTTTAGAGCGTAAAAACAAACTTATGGCTTTAACACCGTTTTTAGATTCAGGTGTTCTTCGTGTAGGTGGTAGACTTAAACATTCACAATTTTCATATGACAAAAAACACCCTATCATATTACCTAAACGGAATCATTTTACAGAGTTAGTCCTTCAACACGAACATGTAAAACATATGCATGCAGCACCTAGGCTACTTTTACATAGCACGCGTGAAACATTTTGGCCAGTAGACGGTATGAATGTAGCAAAGAAGATTGTTAGAAAATGTGTGGTATGTGCAAAGTTTAATACCAAACCACTAATGCCTATAATGGGACAGTTACTCTATGGAAGAACCTTGGCCATGTATCCTTTCCACACTACTGGAATAGATTACGCAGGTCCGTACTCGATCAAGGACGGAATAGGAAAACGAACTAAAATCACAAAATCATACATTTGTTTATTCATTTGTTTTGCAACAAAGGCAATACATTTGGAAGTTGTAACAAGTTTAAGTACAAATTCGTTTCTTATGTCTTTCAAGCGTTTCATTGCACGCAGAGGTAAACCTTTAAATGTATTTGGTGATAACGGTACTAATTTTGTTGGTGCACATAATGAGCTCTCAAATTTAGGTGAATTTCTAAGGTCTAACGCTGATAGTATTGAAGGTTTATCTACAAATGAAGGGATTAAATGGCAATTCATTCCTCCCCGCTCTCCAAATTTCGGTGGACTTTGGGAAGCAGGAGTGAAAAGTGTTAAATTTCATTTAAAAAGAGTAATTTTAAATACGGTTTTTACCTATGAAGAATTTCAAACAATACTAACACAAGTAGAAGCAATTTTAAATTCCCGACTTTTAACACCTTTAACTTCGGATCCGAACGACCTAGAACCATTAACTCCAGCTCATTTCCTCATTGGACGCTCTTACACTACGTTACCTGATCCTAATGTACGAGAACTACCACAAAATCGGCTAAATAGATATCAACTTCTGCAACAACTTTATGTTCAATTCTGGAAACGATGGTCCAGAGATTATATTAGTCAACTTCAACAAAAATCTCGATGTCGGCAAAATACAGCTAACATAAATCTTGGATCCATGGTCATCATAAAGGACGACAACCTACCTCCAGCATTGTGGCGTCTCGGCAGAGTGATACAACTGCACCCAGGCATCGATGATGTGACACGTGTTTAAAGGTGATCTAAAACGCGGAGTGAACCGCGTGTGCATTTTACCTATTGAGATATAGACAAGTTTGTTACATCATTTAGTTTATACATTAAACTATTTATTTAATTTTTAAGAAATACTGAGTTAAGTATTTTCAATAACCAGATGTTTTTTAAGTTGTTACATTTTATTTTGAAATTCTTCCAGATTTCAAGGCGGGTGGCCACATGTATAATATATTGATATTTCTCTATTAAAAGTGTATTGTAGTCGGCGCATGTGTCGTACGAATGTATGTATGAACAGTACCGCTCGGACAGTCTAGTAACCATGAGGGTTATGTTTTATGCTTTTTTCGACTTTTTGTAACTGTAATGTAAAAATAATAAATAAGTAAATAAATATAAGAGTTTTACGTAATGAAACAATAATATTGTTTTATTGTAAAAAAAACTGTGTTTTTACCCTTCGCTAGCCGGTTTTTCCAGTTGAGTTCTGCAAGAGTTTGCGAGAGATTTATTTATTGGTATTGTTAGTCGGTATACTATTTTTTTTATGTGGTGGGTGCTTCGTTGCAGTGACTCCGTAAACTGTATCGCTTGTCTGGCTATCACTGCAACTCTCGCGGTGTAGTTTTTGTGTGTGTATGTTATGTTCAATTGGCTTTGTGACAGCATCATATTGCCTTTTATGATGCCGCGCTGTTAATCACTTTGACCCCAACAGCGAATGGCAAGTCGATCCGGGATTAAACTCTCTGAAAAAAGGTCACCGTCCCTCCAGAGAATTGAACCCCGGCGCCTATCGTCCTCTCACAACAATAGTCAGCCGCCTAACCACTGCGGCCATCGACCCGTTATTATTATTGTTATTAATGTAAATAACTATACCATCTATAGTAGTAATTCTAAATTTGTATATTGTAATATTAATCTACACCTATCCTCAGTTTCAACTCGATTTTCCATTTGACAGATGAGCATCCAGGCGTATGTAATCTAAGAAACATAAAAAAGCACTAAATTAATATTAAAGTTATCAAATTAAAACTAGCTATCTAATCTGTGCCTTTTTAATTAAAATAATTACTTCAAAATTCAACTGAACAACAATAAGACGGTTGCACACATGCGAAGTATTTTTCTAAATTCATGCATTTAGCTTAATTCAACACTATCCTAATGATAGAGGATGTTAAACTTTTCAAGTTGACATCATTGATGTTGTCTTCGCATATATGTAGTCGATGTCAGATTTTAGACCTTATTATAAGTCCAGCCAACGACAATGACAGTCACGACAATATGTTCAATTGTATGTTTTAAGGTATTTAATTAATTTTATATCATTTCTTTTGTACACAAATACAAACAGATATTGTAACAAAATTACACACCCAGAAGAAGAAAAACCAGCTAGTTAGGGGCATTTTAAGAAAGAAAAAGTAGGTGGTAATTAAAATTAACAACTTTACGGTGATCCTGTATACCACGATTTTTGACCGGACCTGTAGAAATTAATCCAGCATCAACGACCGTTTCTTTCCATTGACAGATGACTATTGAAATATGTTTCTTAGGAGATTTGGAGACAATTGCAAATCAACTATTTATAGCCGTCCGAACTCAACAAACTGCTTCTTTACGAATCGAGATCGTCGAATAGAACGTTTGCTCTATATACGTAAATTTTATTTTTTGCGCGATTGGTTGTTTTTATCAGTTTAGGTACCGTGTCTTTTCCACGACGGTAAGTTGCTATTACTGGTTGGTATGTGTAACAAAACGGTAAGTAATTTACTTACCGTTCACTAAACGGTCAGTGAATTAAACAGAACCACAAAACAGAACTAAGAACGACAGCATCAAAAGCACAATTTGACTTGTTTGGAGCAAAACCATAGAAACCATGGAACAGCCATCCAACGGTTTCAGTTTCAATCTTCCTGATTTTCACAAATTTATTTATATAAATTATTATTATTATTCTAGAGATTCCAATCGCGCAAAAAACGTTATAAACATGTCGAACGTTAAGGGTTACCGTTCTCAGTCAATAATTGTCAACAAAGATACATTGTCTTCGAACGGTAAACACCCCTTACCGTTCTCCATACTTAATATACTATAATAGCCCCACAGTGCACCGCGGAGCTCAAATAACCGATCAACATCTTAAATAGGTAAATTAAACCATCTAAATTACTCCGAATTTTAATACCCCTACGAAAAAGGCGTCCATCCACCATCACCACGTCCAGACGCGCGAAGAACTCGAACAGAAAGCTTTCGAAAAGCCATACTCACACACAGTAAGTTAAGGTAAATTAAAATTAATTATATAATTTCCAAAAATTTAAGAACAATGTTTTTCATAAAAATTTAAATCTCTAACATTGTTGACAAATTTTAAAAAAATCAATATTTTTTTAAGTAAAATTAAGTGTAAAGTTTTTTTTTAGTATAATAATATTTTAAAAAGGTAACATTTATGGGTTAATAATATTTAAAAGTTTAAAGTTCAATTTTGAAATAAATTTAGTCCCAACTTAAAATGGGGAAAATTTAAAAAATCTAAAAAAGTTTAAAAGGATAGTAAACTAGATTGTGGTGATTACCACGCATTTCTGAACTGTGTAAACTATTTTTTTATAGGTTTACTGAATTTTGATAAATTATTTTTTTTTATGTAAAACATCTTTCGTATTATTATTATCTTCGTATTTTTTTTTGTGTAACTTAAAATTTTTTTAATTGGGTATATTTCAACGTAAGATACGCTCTCGTATTCTGTTGTTTACATCCGTTGTGGAGTTAAAAATTTGCGAACCTCTGACGTTAATTTTTTTATTAAAACCCCTATTTTGAATTTAAAACAGTAAAGGCAAAATTTTCTAATTTTATTATTATAAATCAAATTTCACATTATAATATAGTGATAAATATTTATTATTGGACAAGTTATTGATTTACTAACCGTTTTGCCACCGTAAGTATTACATCCACTCAAATATGACTGACCTAAAGTAATGTACGAGTTAACATACTTTTGACATTTATTTCAGGATTTGCGGAATGGGCGGGAAGAGCAAGAAGTACATCATATCGCCCGTATGCTAATTATAAAAACCCTAGATTTTTGAAAATAAAGGAATGATGAAGAACGATATGGAGAACACAGAAATATATCTTGGCGTGTACCTACATATTTTTTTACCGCCAATAACCCAGATATGCCCACTGTCCTTTTAAAAGGACGTTTCGCGAGTGTGCCCTTAAATGAAAATAAAACTTACGCGTTGTAATAATAGATGTCGTCTTGTGTTCAAACATTAATGAGAAGTTATACTCTACAGTATTTTGACAGTTTGCAATAAACAGGTGGTTATTGTGAGAGCTTAGAGTGCAAGAAAAAGTGACCATGTCTTGCCCATATGATTTTAGACTTGTAGGGTAGGTATTTTATAGCAAATTGGTAGTAAAATGTATCTTTGTTGATAAAAACACGTTTATTAATATCTAAAGAAGGATAGTATAAACCGCGGATCGTATGACTACAAAACAACGGAGAATAGCTCAATAATTATCGTAAAATGGAGCGACAATAGCCTTGTGCACATGACATCTAATTTTCATGTCGTCGAGCCAATAGGTACACCAAGTTTCACGCTTTTCACGAAAAAAAAAAACGTATCATGGTAGACCAACCTAATTCTATCAAATATTATAACGCATATATGGGCGACGTTGATCGAAGCGATCAAAACATCAGCCTATACTGCATAGGAATTCGAGGGAAAAAGTGGTACTTTTCACTTATTGCGCAAATGATAGACGTTGCAGAACAAAACGCCTGGCAACTCCATATAAATAAACATAAAATAAAAGAAAAAGAAAATTACTTTATTGTCGTCTATTTTCTCACTGTTCTTTTAAAAGGACACCTCTTTGCGATTATTACTAAAGAGAAGGATTTTTTAAAATATGTTTTATGTCATCAGTAAGCTTAGGCTAATAAAGTACCGTTAAAAAAGTATTTTAGTAAAAATAAAAAGTGTTGGGCATATCTGGGTCTTAATATAGCAAATTTTTATTTTTAAAAGTATGCGTCTGTGCATGGAATCGAACCACGAAGTTACATTTGCACGATGAACCACGAAACCGAATAATCATTCATTATTAATCATAATATCTTCACCTAGAATATTTAAATGAATACTAATCTAAGCTTATCACAGCGAATTAAGTAACTATCAAATTATGCGTTGCCGCGTTTATATCATTTTGTCGCAGTATTATATATCGAATTAATTTTTTAGTGTTTCTATTGTTGTTTGTTGTCATTGTTTGGTGCTTATTTATTGATTGTTACATATTTTTTATTATTTTTGGAATTTGAAAAACAAATTATTTAAAAGAAAAGTTGATAGATATAGCTCATCCTTGGTGTGAGCAACCGAAATTGTTTAGTGGAGAGCAAACATTACCAAGATATGCAAACCGCAGATATCCTGAAAAGAGTTTTTTGACAGTTGGAGTACTGGTTTTATAGACGGTAGTAGAGCACTGCATTATCAACCTGCGAACCATGTGCATTGATCTAAATATTCGTGTAAGTTGTCTAGCAACGATATTGAAAAAGAACAGATATTATTCATACAAAATCCAGCTGCATCTGAAGCTGTTGCTTTTAGATTATAATAGGCGCATACAATTTTGTACAACGATCATGGAAAAATGAACGAAAACTTGGGATTTTTGGATAATATCTTATGCACAGATGAAGTTAATTTCCCCAATAATAGTTATCTAAACAGGCACAACTACCATTATTACGCAGATATGAATCCACACATGGTTTACGAATAAACTCATCGCCAAAACAGATGGTTACTTAACATATGGGGTGGTATAATTGGCAATACTATTGTTGGCCCACATTTCCACGACGAACATTTACGAGGTGAAAGATATAGACATTTTTTGGTCAACAAATGTGGAAATTTGTTTGAAGATGCACCATTTCTTACTAGGAGAAATATGTGGTTTGAACCACATATATACAATATACAGAGTGTTTCATTTGAAAAAAAGTTTTATCGTATTAAAAATGCAATTATTAATGTTCAATTTTTAAACACTCTACATACTACAGTGATAGATATTGGGCATCGATTGTTTAACTTAAGGTAATGTCATCATTATGTCGAAGAATTGTTGTAAAATAAATATTGGTACAAACGGAATTGATTTCCAAATACAACTATGAAAAGTTTTTTTCTTAACAGTGAAATATTTCGAAAATCGTTAATTTCCAGTACGTAGTTTACAACATAAAACTATCTTAATTTATGACGGAGAATCTGAAAATGTAATAATGTATAGGCTGTTGTATTTAAAACAAGACCATTTTGTAAGTCTCAGCCAGCCCTAAGAAGGGCCAAAAGAAAGTTATGGAGGCAGTTCTGCGAGGATATAGAAATTACATCTGAAAGTGCAAGACTCCATAGACTACTTGTAAAAGATCCAACAAATCCTCTGGGAACCATTCGGAAACACACTGGAGAATTTACGAACACTGGAACAGAAGCGCGTGAGGTCTTACTAGAAGCGCACTGCCCAGATTCAAAGAATATTAATCCAAATAGTGGATTAGGCAGTCGAACTCTTGAATGGCCTTTACACAGGCCTGGGAGAGGAGACTGGCAATTAGCTAAAAGGGTAATAACATACAACAGGATCATTTGGGCGATTAACAGCTTTGAGGCGTACAAGTCTCCTGGTCCTGATGAGATTTTTCCCGCCTTGCTACAACAAGGTAAAGACGCAATTAGTCCATTGTCAAATCTATAGAGCCAGCTTGGCGCTAGGTTACATATCATCTGTTTGGAATAGGGCTAAGGTTGTGTTTATAGCTAAACCTGGATGTAGCTCATACGCTGAGACAAAAGCATACATACCAATAACCCTATCATCGTTTATTCTAAAAATAATGGAAAAACTGCTTGAGAAGTACCTTAGGGAAACCTCTCTAATAGAGAGGCCTCTACAACCTAATCAGCATGCATACCAAGAAAGTAAATCATGTGAAAGCGCCTTGCACCAGCTTGTGTCGCGGGTGGAGGCAACTTTAAATAATAAAGAAATTGCATTAGCAGCCTTTCTTGACATAGAAGGCGCATTTCAGAACACCTTATTTCAATCTCTAATAAGAGCTGTCAAAAGCCGTGGAGTAGAAAACTATCGGTGAGTGGATGAAAGCCATGCTCTACAGTAGACAGGTAGAAGCAGCATTGGCGGGAGATACGATGCAGGTGTCAGTTTTTAGAGGATGACCACAGGAAGGTGTACTATCCCCTCTATTGTGGGACATGGTAATTGACGAGCTGCTCGTTCTGCTAAACAATGCAGGCTTCTATACACAGGGATATGCTGATGACATAGTGATACTCACCATTGGTAGCAGTACCAAATTTTATGCGGTCGAAAAACAACATCAGTAATACTAATAATAATAGCCTTTATTGTGATTAGTTAAAGTACAATAACATAGCTACATGTATTAATATATGTATACGCTAATCACAATCGTGTGGCGCTGGTTCAGAGGAGCGATACATAGGGTATCGTCGTCTGATCTACTACCAGAACCAAGAAACCACATGGAAAAACATAACTATTAGAGTTTTGTGCTTAAAGTTAACTAAACGTAAAATTCCGCGATGTAATGAATATGTAATAAATAATCATATGGGAGTGCAAATGAACAGAAACTACAGACTATTGATGTTGCACCCAATAGCTGTTAAACAAACCTAATGCTGTAAGAATAATTTACTGCTTCTCTACAAGATAACTACGGATAGTGCACCCAAATGCCTTCGAGTTTAGAATCTTTATGGGAGTTGGTAGGGAGTTCAATAGTGTATAAACGGAATATGTGAATGATCTTGTGAATAAAGTAGTATTGTACCGTGACTTATTTCTCAGCATACGTGAGTAAATTTTTCCTTTACTCCCATACAGATTTATTTCAGAAGTAACTTCCTTGAAACAAAAATTCTAATTAATCTAAGGGCACATTATCTCCAGCGCCGTATAATATTTTTATAGTTGTTAGTGCAATTCATTCGCAATTTGTGTTGACGTACTTTCCTTTAAAAGTTTTGTCGTTAATTGCAGATTCTATTCTCAATGAAGAATAATTTATTCGGAGAAGATACTCATTCATAGTTAAAGAAAATTACTCTACCATTCAAACAAACTGTGCATTTCTTATACTTTAATAAGAGTTATTATTTCTTTGTGAAAAATTGATGCGACGCGACGGATCGATTTGATATGTTGCCGCGAATCTGCTTCACATGTGTTTATAAAATATTATTGTATGGCTATTATTCTAATGAAAAAATATACTTTCATAACTTTATTTGTGTATGTAGATATATTTGTTGACTTTTTATAATATTACATTAAGATAAGATTGCAGTGCAATACTACGCATTACAAAGAGTAGCCTAACTTTAATATTAAATCATATTTTCGTTCCTTTAGCTTTTAAAAAGGTGTTAATATCGATTTTACTATGAATTTCATGTCCAGGTAAACATATCCTGAAACGTAGTGTAACATTTAAAGAAAAAAACAAATTAATCAAAATAAAGCTTCCAATGTGAAAATCTAATGAAGATCCATCCCGCTTTTCTTACAGCAGGATATGTATTTACGAATTCTTGCTACAAAAAACTCTATAATAACTCGAAGCTAGATTCTTATTTCGAAAATATGTTTGTTGTTACAAGTCAACGATGCGTTTGTTGTAACAACATTTGATGTAATGAAGATTTTCTGAGTTCACTGTTGGGGATATCGGCGCTTGCGTGAGATGACGTCGTAATTCCGAACTTTTGGCGGTTGTTCTTGCCAGTTTCAGTTCAACTGTTTGGGGTTGCCTATACTCAATACTACATATTATCGTGTACTTTCATATCGTACAAGTTTATATATTTCGTGCTTTGCGGTTAGTGATATTTTGGTGGATTCGCCGGGAAATATCGCTTTATATCCGTACATGGTGTTTTTACAAACTACGTCGAACTTTCCAAGTGCGTGTTGTTTTAAAGAATGAATTACTACGGTAAGTATTTATTATTTAAGCTCGGAAATAATATTTGAGAGATTTTTTCCATACAAAAATTTATTCTCAATATTCAAATCCGTGTTAAATATAGTGTTATATGTTACGACAGATTATTATTAGAAATAAGTATAAATAATGAGTGTAAATAATGAGGAGTTGGGACTATATAATTACTTACACGAGATGTATAATATTGTTCATTTCTTACATATTGCCAAGCATGCTTTAGTGTACGTATTCTAATGGAAAGGGAATGTAACATACATTCTAAGGTTATTGTTATAACTAGTCAATTCTCCACCTAGAATTATTTTCATAAATAATCATTCAGATTAGGCGAATAAAAATACAACACTTATTTTTTTTCTGGTTTCTTAAAACTCAAGAGCAATTTTGGGAGGCGGTACGTGAAGTTTTTCATTTTTTGGTTGATAGCGTATTGAATTATATTTTAAGCTTCATTCATAGGATTTGGCGATTCGATGGCAGCGCACCTTTTTTTAAAATAAAAACCATGTTTGTAACTGATGATCATTTTATAAGCTGAAAGCAGGCAATTTGTTTTAAATTTGCGAGTTTTGCGGCGGCATATTTGCATATAGAGGGAATTTAAAAATTATGTGCGGGAAACCTATTAGATGAAACATTTATTGGTGTTTATTCACCTTTTTCGGAATTATCGTTTTCCTTTTCTTGAATTGAAGTATCAACAGGATATTGATTAATACCGTCATTGTTATTGATTATTATCTAGAAACCATAATACTAGTTAGTATTTAAAATAAAATAAAAAACTTAAATGAATAATGGCCCCTTTACGATTAACATTGATTGTTTTGATGAGTTTATCTCGACAATAGCATAGCATTAGGTGTTGTTAGAGACAGCTTATGTGAAAGTTATCTGCCATATATAATATTATTTATTATCAGATTAGAGCATTATGGCATTACTTTCCTGATATTACTCCTACTGCACTTTCTAAATTAGCGCCAGAGTAGTTCATTTATTTTATTTTCTAAAAAATGCTTTCCTGACGAATAAACTTTTTACTCAGCTTGGCGGTTATTAATTGCATTCCATGAGAATGTTTAAAATATCATTTACCTAATATAATAGTAGAAATCAAAGTAGATAAATAATTGTCAATTGCGACATAATCAAGATGTATGTAAATTTATCTGGCACGTATATGCGTTTTGTACGATGTTTGATACGCATATATGTACATGCGTCTTCAAAGAATATTATTATCCCCGCAAAGGTAACTCAAACGCGTCATTAGTTTGTAGAGGTAGTATGATGGTAACATTAATTAATTTGTGATTATGTAAGCCGCTACATCCAAGAATTAATTTCTTTATTCATTATATTTCAGCGTTTGTATCAAGACGTTGTTAATGATTTAAAATATTATACTTACTTCAGAAGCGATAAAAAATATTAATAATTTTCTTAAACGATTAACGATATGCGGAAGAGCGGAAAGTCCCTATACAGCTGGAGCTCCATCGTGTTGAGGGGCTTCATTTGGAAGTAATATTACCAATTTTGGAACTAAATGTAATTGGAGAAAATGTTGATATTGACCTTCATTCACTGTTTTCTTCGAGAAGATGGGTTCTAAAATTATTACTAATGATTTCTGCCGGTACACGAATCCTGTGCGCATGCTGTGGTTTCCATAACAAGTCTATAACAGCAATTAATTGAACTGTGCATACGAAAAGTAATCTTTCTTCTTTTACATAAATGTAAGATTGTTATAACGCACTTTTCCGCAAAATTCTATTCTGTGAGCAAAGTAATTCTTCTGTCGCTTTTGTACTAATATTATTTTATAACTATGGTAGGTATTTTGCAACATGCAATCTGTTTTAATATTATCATCTTTCCTATTTTATAATCTTATTTGATTTCTGAAATTGGTATTTTTTTCAACAACCAATAAAAAATTAAAGTTGTTTCTTAATTGAAAGATAACTGCTTCAACGTCGAACACAATCTGATGTGGTTCAGCTGTCCTCATTTTCATATAATTTTACTTCACATAATTTTACTTACAGTTGTGGGCGGATGATCTGAGTATTTATCAACGGCATTCTTCTTCTTCAATACGAATTTCATCACCGCCACTAAATATTGCTAGATTATTTATTTCCATTTTTTTGCCTCATTTTTTAATTAATAAACGATATTATACCAGAATATATATCGCCAATTGTATAAAACATTATGCGAAACAACAGATACGAGAAATGGAAAAAGACTACTTAAGATATTGTAAATATTACAATTTATACTTTGCCAAGATCTTAGGCTGTACTATGTCTAAAGCTGTGACTTGCTATACATTGGTATAGTAAGAGGGTTAGTTACTTGTATCAATAATTGGAAAAACAGCAATTAACCCAATGTAAATAGAACGGAAAAGTACTTGTACAAGTTACAAGTAGTCAAGGCAGAAAACTGGATAGCTTGCCGAGCTATTTATTTGCTTCATTTGTGATCATTTTTAACGTTCATATGATTAACTTGCCAATGAACTAAACCTAATCATTTTTAAATTCAAAAAGGTTAGTATACTGAAGAAATATACGAGACTTTTGACTTTATTTCTGGAATTTCCAAAAGAAAATAACACTTACGTCTAAATTCCAGCTTGCCTTAATTCTGAGAAAGTACACTGAGCTAGTAACCATACCAAAATAAATGCTGCTTAAGACGTACCTACTCTATCTCAATAAGACAAATGATATATTGAAAGATATTTACTTTAATTACGGTATCTTTTCATTATTTCTTTGTTTGCAATTAGATAGCTATTGTAAAAAAGGTTGCTTTTTTAAATTAGTAATCGAATAAATTAAAAAACCTCGTATAGTTCTTGTCAATGGTTCTTGTTAACAAAACTACAGTGTACTTTCACAATTGAGCAATAGTTCAGCTATTCTTGTTTACGGTACAGCCACTTATTTAAGATTTGTCTACTATTTTGGAGAATTGTAAATTTTGATAATTAAATTCATTACACTCTTCAAGTAAAAGTGTGTCTCCCATAACAGAGAAAGCCTTTTAATCCTTTTATGTGATTATTACCCTCGACTAGAGTCTCGGACAATAAACTCTCGGGCAAGATTACAAGATGTCAGTTACCCCTTGGGCATGTAATATACTATTTAGTCGTTTCAAAGCAAACCGTAATCTAATAAAGCAACTGTAAACCGTTGTTATAAACAGAGGTCTTCCATTTGTATATTCTTATTGTAGTCGTTCGTTCCTTAGAGTAAACAAGACAGTATTGAGTCAAATAACTTTCTCTCGTAGTGCATTACAACACGATATAGTGTTAAGTATGCAATTTACAACGTCCGCTAATAAAACCTGACAAATGTTAGAGTATATGGTGTAAATCAAACAAGATTTCTCTGTCATTATCAAACAGATTAATGTAAAATGTGTGCAAGTTATAGTTATTAAAGTTATCTAACGGTATACAGATCTCTTTTCTTCAAAATATTTGTGGCACGGGTAAGAAATTCTTCCAAAAGCACAAATTGCTCGATAAAGGTGTTTCAGAATTTGATAAAATTATTTCGTCAATAACGGAGCAAATATTCAAAAATTTGGGTAAATCAGAGGTACAGTCTGGTAACAAAAGGTTATTTATGTTTTGGCATACGATGATTAGTTCTACGAGAAAAATGAAAATTAGAAATCCTAGAATATAATAAGACTACTTCTACTATATTTCAAATATGTATGTATGCACACATACATAGCACAGGTTTGCGGTGGAAAAAAATGTGTTCATCATAGTGTATTTTTTTTTGTGTGTGTTGAATTTGAAAATGATATCTGTCTCCCCATCATATAAGTTTTTTTTTTCAGAAAGCGTCATCTAACTTGCTTTTTAGGGATTTTCTCTTACAATCTCTGTAAGCAAAAGTGAGTATGTGCATAACTCTGTAACAAAAGAAGAAAATAGGAAGGTGTTATAGTGTTGTGTTCATTGCAATCGATTTTAGCTAACACTATTATGATAGTGGATTACTGCTGGGGATTACTCTGACAAATTGAGATAGCGACATATAAATAGCAAAACTTGAAAAGAAGCTTTCAAAAATAACAAAATCTTCACAGTGCGGCTAACAGGCGGCTGAGTAAGGTTAAGGTAAACTCACGCCATGCGACTAGTTACTATGTTTCATTTTTATACAGTGCGACTCTAAAGTTATCTAGGGGAGAGCTTGCTAAGTTATGATTGATTATAATAAATTCGTATTGATATGTAGCGTTTTTTCATGAACTGTCTTGTGTTTTGTGAAAAAAAACCTATGTGATGGAAAAATGTCATATTTGGATTCAGCATACCAAACATCATGAAGCCACTAAACTCAAGCGACTATCTATATAACATTAGTTCACCGCATAAAAATTTGTTATTTAATAAGAATAGGAAACTCTTTACAAAGGTATATGATTCTTTGATTGCGTATATGATGTGAAGTGCGATTGAAATAATTTTCGCTAGAACTTATTATGTCCTGTCCATAAGGTCACTTCTAAATTTCTGTTTTTCTATAAAATAAACAAAATTAATCAGAGGTATATTAACTAAAGTACAAAATCAGGGTTTAGTAAGCAGTTCGAAGAACAATAATAACAAAATGAATTAACAACAGTTTATACTGTCAATCCTTGGAAGATGCTTAAAACCGTAAGTGTTTTTTTAATTCCTCTGTCGTGCACACGATCACTGACTTCATACATTTTATTTGAGTTATGGTTCTTTAAAATTTTGAAAAGTTAATGTGAAATAGTAAAGTAACCACACAATGTAGACAGTACTTCTTGGTCCCAAAACATACTCCAAAATGTTGTTTAAGCATATTAAGAATCCTGAATTGATATCCGCAAAATCGAGTATTCTCTAATTTTTTTAATAAATGTGCGCTATAGCAATTTTTTGTGGAAAAAAATCGAATAACTGCAAAACACCCCAATAAAATTCCAAAAAGTAAAGGTATTTATAAAGCTTAAAATAGATTAACCCCAATATGTAAAAATATACAGGGTGTTCAATTAAAAATAACAAAGTACAATTCTCTCGGAAAATAGTTTTCGTAGATAGTATGTACGTAAGCTACATCTTGTTGGAAGTAGTTTCCTGTAATTCATCATCATGTAACACCTCTACAAAGGTATCAAGACTTCCATTCTATGATGTTCAACGTTTAATATCCCAAAAGTTGTAAGCATTTTCTGGATACTGTCCAAAATTTGTATTTGCAATCTACAGTACCCCGCCATTTTAATAGAACCAGCAGGTAAATTTTAGTAAAGCGTTCTTAGAATTTAAGAAACAAGGGTTGCAGGCGTGCACATTGCCCGTTTACTATCCAATAAACATTTGCAATTCTGTGAAATGTAAAATATATACATTTACGGTGATTTATGACCCCCCATCTCCCGAACATTATTCACCTAATTTTTCCGTAGTTACTATTCTTAAATATTTATGCGTTGTGTGTCAATTCTTTTCATTATTGTGCGACAAGTTTATTAGAGTAGTGCAGTAAAAATATCTAGTTGCTGAAAACGTTAGTGATAATCAAGTTTTTGTGCTAAAGTTTGTGTGCTTATTTTATTTAAAAAATTGATAATGGGTCGAGAACGATATGTCGGTAGAGAAGAAGACGGATACCTATTTCATTTACTAAAACCGTTGTCCTATCTCGCAAAAAGAGCAAAATATTTCATAATTTCACATATTTCTGTAGTAATTCTATTAAAATGGCGGGTACTGCATATGCTTTCAAAAAATATAGGTTCTTTCTATCAAACAGCTGCCCAAACTCCAATTTTCTTCAGATGCAGTGTGGTGCTTTCGCATAAAATGAGCGTTTTTAACTGTTGATCTACCGCTGCTACGTATGATACATATGATTATATAGTATAGCAATATTTGAAAATTATTGTACGAAAGCCTGAACTTCATCTCTGACAGAATAAACTCATTCACCATTTCTTGCTATTTTAAAATAAACTTCAACTATATACCGTTTCTGTTATCCGTTAAATACAAAGACCTTTATTAAATAATTAATATGCAAAGATATTTTCAAATTATCAATTTGAAGTATGACTATTTTGACATTTTTGAGGTTAAAGTCAATTTTCGAAGCTTAGGCGTGACGGGTATATATATCCCATTCGTTCATGGTCTACAGAGGAAAAATATTTTGTGGCTCACTTCTTATAATCACAAACCTTTAAACAAATTTATTATCAGAAAAGAACAGGTTAATATAATTAATAGTACAAGACTTTGGTTAGTACCAGCAGTGTTGTAACTGCCATCAGATCTAAACAAGTCTGTATCTGAAAAGTACATTTTAGTTTCAATCCATCGCATGTAACTAGTGACATTGCTATAAACTCCAGGTAATTCATTTCCACAACCTATTCCCCAAGACACGATTCCCATTTGTACGTTATCGCAAACGAGAGGTCCTCCTGAGTCACCTTGGCATGCATCATGTCCTCCTTCTTCATAGCCAGCGCAGAAAACTTTGGTGTCCTGAAAGTGAGCTTGGAATATGTCCAAATAATATAGTTCACTGCATCTCTCCTGACTGATTATAGGTACCTCCGTATATCTCAGTTGATTAGACAATTTTGATCGATCTTTCATGTCTTCTTGATGTTGAATTCCCCAACCTGCAACTTTACAAGTTGTTGGAACTTCCTCTTGTTTCACTGCTAACTTCACAAATGTAACTTTATTGCTTTCTATAAAAGGTTTATCAATTCTTATGAGGCCAATATCGTTACTGTCATTCCGAGCATTGTAATGTTCGTGAGGATACAGCGCAGTTGAGTTTCTTAGTTGAAGGTCATTGTCGTCAAGAAATGTCATTCCCATTCCACAAGTAAGGATTATTTTTCGATATTTTGAAAGACAGTGTGCTGCTGTTAGTACCCAAAGTTGATGTATATAAGAACCACCGCAAATATGTAAATTTCCAACCATAATATTTACTAGATAAGGAAACTTTTCGATATTAGTCAATTCTCCTCCAACAATCCGATCGTCTTGAAATCCAGTTACTGTTTCCGGTGTAGGTTCAGTTTCACTGAGGGCAGGCGTAACAATAGGAGCAAAGATTTGCCTTTTTTTGTATCCTTCGAGAAGCGATGCCGCATAACTGATAGTTATCATTATGAATATACACACGATATACACTAATTTATTTGACATTTGTCAATAGACCGGCTGGACCAGTTACACTTGCCTATATTTGAACCATGGGGCAGGTGTCGATATACAACTGTCTTCATGACACATAATACTAGCGCAATTTCAAAGATAATGCTGGATGTAAGCTTGACGTTTAACGAAATTTTGATTAAATTTATATGGTCTTTAAGTTTTGAATGTTACTGTGATGCAAATATCAATAGCTCTTTTCCTTTGCTTAAAAAGTGTAGCACGGTGCAGCAGTGAATTTCATTTTACACGAGATTTTCGGTCCATTGCATGGTGTAAACCAGTACGCAAAGCCAGTG
Source organism: Holotrichia oblita (assembly GCA_023690525.1). Classification (NCBI taxonomy): domain Eukaryota; kingdom Metazoa; phylum Arthropoda; class Insecta; order Coleoptera; family Scarabaeidae; genus Holotrichia; species Holotrichia oblita. The sequence goes on from CM043021.1 coordinate 49,969,249, forward strand.
CTGCAGCAGGATTGTTTATCTGCACCAGGGTAATAGCAGGTGCGAATTATACTATTTTAAATGTCAAATACATGTCAAAGTAAAGATTAATTAAGGTAGTTTAGTCATGCTGTTTACTTTATACTACGAGTGTTATTTATTGTAGTTTGTGCACTATACATTGATAAAAAAACGTTAAATATTTATGAAACGCATGCAAAGAGAAGACAAAAAGAGGTTATGTATTGACTGTAAAGTAAAAAATTGTTCTTATCTTTAAGTTGAATTACAGATGCCATTATTATTGCAGTTTTTTGATGGGTCAAATGAAATTTTCTTAAAAAAATGCTATTAAATAAGGATATTAGTAATAAAGTACGATTGGTAAAGTTTAAAGGTTTAGTACTACTTCCGTACCAAATTTCATTACGTTAGAATCACACGTTTCGATTATACAGGGTGTGCTCGTCACTTTTTTCCACCAGTGTAAAATATTGCAGTTAATTAACAGTGTTTACGGTTTTGCGTGGCAACGAGCTTAACGAACACTTTTATGTATTACGTAATTAAAGTATGTAACAAAGATAATTTTGTACAAGCTTGTAGCTTTTATCATGCTTTCGTTCCATATCTTTTAATTGCATAGGTGTGCGTTATTTACCTATTTCTGTCAGAGTGATGACATTGTATATTTTCTATTAACAGTAATCAAATCTGAAGAATATTTATCGCGGGCAAAGGAAGGTGCATTTAGTGGGGCCTGTTCACCAATCCAACTGCCGTATCAAATGTTTTCAGGGTTTGATATAGACATGTTCGAACATCATCAATCATATGGTCGTTAAAGACAGCTCAGTAACCGAAGCTTCTCGTATGCAAACACCATTTGTACTTCTATAGAGCCGAAGGATTTTCAACATGTCTCGTGATAGCATTAGGCAATTCAGAATAATGATTATAAAATTCGATAGTAAATTATGTAAAATATTTTCGGCTTCCATCAGCATACATATTTTCTTCGTTATGAAGATATAAAAAAAAAAAAAGTAGATTAAGGTAAATTAGTGTTTGATTCTGTATTGAATTAAAAATTCGCATTTTGTTTATCTATCTATCTTTCAATTTTTATTTTCCAATCAAAATTTATGTTTTTCTTTTGTTTTATTTTTAAATTTTATGTAATAATAAACTTTTATGAAATATTTTACTAATTATCTACAACTCTATAAAAGTTGTTGTTACTTATTTTGTTAAAATAGCATACGGCACTGTTTATCACTGTGACATAATAACAACAACTTACTATTTGCAAATGATTTAGTAAGTTGCAAGTAAAGTGAACAAAAGACTGAAGAAGTCTCCTCAAAAGAAAGCTAGAGAAGGAGCAGACGGAATGCAGATCAAATTGATAAATACGTGTTAATATATTTATAATAAAAAAAATTACAGAGGCTACATCATATCTAAAGACAGATCTGCTAATGACTTCATATTGGTAGAACTATTTGATAATTATTAAAAGAAATAATGAAACTATAAACTATGTAGAAAGAACAACAAATTAAGAATTTGAGATGAATGAAAGTGTAAAATGTGGTTGTTCATCGTTGTTATTCATATTAGCGGTTGATGAAACAAATAATAAAAACATTTCATTGAGTTGAATATATTCTTTTCTTATAAGGCACTTGGATAAATTTGAATTAAATTTGAGTTTAACAATAGTCCGTCAAAAAATGTCGACTGTTATATATTTTATTATGTACATTATGTATATTGAAAGCAATTGGCAATTATAGCTTTCGTTTTATATGCGCTTCGCTTCAGTTGTGACGTCAACTGAAGTATTATGGAAATGCAACAACCAAGTGAAACACAAAAACGAACGCTTCTTATAGGTTAGGTGAAGCGTATCACAACAAGTGACGCGCTATTAGTCTGCTTCACATTCATCTGAAGTGCTTCAGTAAAGTGCATCGTAAAAGTGCATTTCCATATCTCTTGATTTTTAAAAAGAACGCGGTTGGTAACTGAAGTGAAGCAAAACTTCAGAAGCGCATGTAAAACGAAAGCACCTAATATAGCAGGCACAAGTCCTTGGGAATCCCGCCAATTTTAAGACAACTTAGTAGAAGCGGGAAAATATATTTAAGTAATGTACTTCTAACAGGCTCATACTTTTCAAGTTTCATTTAATTTTGGGTAAGTATTACATATTTAGAATTATTACCTGGAGTATACTTTTTCTGCTGGGAATCGTCGATAGCTAATTCTGAAATATTCTCTTTCTATCTGTTTGTTGTAATATTATTTTGAAACTGAACCCATCAGTCTATGCGCTAGCAATTGTGAGGATCAGTAACATACTCATATGAAACAAGCAACAGTGACTCAAGAACATCATAACATTTTAAAGTTATTAATTAGTAAATTCAATTTGTAAACTTCTCATTCAAATTAGTGGCTAATAGCATCAGCAGAGAAAAACAAAATTCTCATTTTATATGCGTCATCACATAAGTATTTCATTCCTTCGAGTATATGTACACTGAAGGGAACACCGGCAGGTGTTAACCCCCGATTTCGATGAAACTTTGCAGACTGAAAGAGTACCTTAAAATAAGAAGTACGTATTTTTTAGCGACCCAATCGGTGGATTTTATGCCACAGCCCTCTCCAAACTTTGATCAATTTTTCCATTTTTACTAATGTCCCGGAAATCATAATAGATATTAAAACATTATTTCAACAAAATTTGCAGCATATTACATGATCTAAAAAATTATATAACCACTGTTTATAAAACGCTAATGACAGGAACAAAATACCCACTATATTTTTCATAATTTTGTTTTTCTTTTTCATCAAAAATATATCGCTTTTATATATACATATAATATATATAATCGATATAATCGATAATTTGAATAATACTTTAAGATTGCAGACAATAACGGTTCTTACAAATGTATAGATAATATAAATGATAATGAGTTGGATTATAGGTAGATAACAATCAGTATGCAAATTATAGTCATTCTATAAAAATACATGTCACGTCAGCCACTTAAGAAGGTCGATGTATGTAAGTAACACTGATATTCTAAATAAGAGTATTATCAGCATTCTAAATCGCCAATATAGCAATAATTTCTTTGACACCGCAAGAAACGGAGTTGGATGATACTCTGAAAAATATAATTATGTCTGCTCAACAAGACGCCATATTCTCCTTTGATGATATTATGGGATAGAATTTGAAGAATGATCAGAACGTCATGAAATCCAGTTGATGAAAGAAACAAAAAGAAATGAAGAAGACAATTATGATATTACAACATGTGTTCTTGAGGAAGGCGGCGGTGTTATAGTTACAAAACAAAAGCTGTAGAGTTCTGGCAAAGTGGTAAATCAGGACGACATGCTTTAGATTATGTCAGTGATCGATTTCAAAAAGTGATATCGCTAAAACAGTTGTACAGACTGGAAAAAAGTATTAATAGAGGTGGTACCCACACGGATAAATTATAGTTTATTTCTGAATATGTTCTAACAAAATTTGAAAATAATGTTGTCGATGGAAAAATAATTCATTGCTTGCTCTTGGAAGGTGAGCGCTAGAAACTAACGAAAAAATCGGACACGAATCCTTTAAAGCACGACGTGGGAGATTCGGCAATTTGAGCAGGTACATAATATTGTATCGCGAAAGATGACGAAATCTCGTTTTACACGCACTGATACGGAACACCTAAGTTTAATAAGAGATAATTTTATATACTAATGAAGTCAACCCCTATATTACTAACATTGGTAGAGGCAATATGTATAACACTGACGAGAGTGGGTTGAATCTTTAAATACATTCCGGTCGTACTTTAGCTTCCAAAAGAAAAAATTGTTGGGTGTATTGTGTGATCCTTGCACTCTACAACACATAGTTACATAATTTTGCGAGCTATTTCTGCAAATGGACGCTTACTTTCACCATTATTTTTAGTATTAAAGGAATCTACCAATACGTTTGAATCTCGAGTTACGCAATGACCATTTCGAGCTGTGAATATGTATATTTCTTCCTCGACGTCTGGAAAGTTCACCTCAAGTCATTTCAAAACCTGACTAACTGATATTTTTCTTCCAAATACCGCACCAAATAGTGTAGTTTTCATTGATTTTTAGACTGGACATTGTGTTGTTGAACTTCAAAAATTAATGTCGAAGGATAAAACGTTAAACATTTTAAATATATCAAAAATTATCCAGCGACGGTACGACCTCTAGATGCATTTGATTTTAGGTCGTGAAAAATTTCGTTAGAACTTTTTCTGATACAGTGATTCTTATGAACTATGATATAAGCTGCAATCCCTAACTCACAATCAGTTTTCTTCTCCAAGATTTTTCGATGTATTCAGGTATTCGTGGCATAAGAGTGGATATGTGGACAAAAGACCTGGCCCCTTTAAAAATCCCGTAGAGTTTTGTTTTGCCAAAGAGGCGCAGTCTACACCCTTAAGTAGTATTTGTAATAAAACTGCTATTGTGCGTTGCTAGTGGTGCAAGTAAAATCTGTATATTGAACACTTATACAGATCACTATTGTAATAATTACATAGCTTAATTGCTGTATGTATATTAACGCTGTTCGTTATTGTAATACATACATACGTATTAATAATCGTATTACAATATGTCATGCATTTAAGCATTACAATGTTTTTGTAATTCTGATTTTTTCCTCGGTATGTTTTGATGCAGAACTGCATGGGCACAACATGCTAACAAGAATAGGTAACAAATAGCAATAAAACATGGTTAAAAAGAAAGTCTAACGGACAACTTAACACGGCAAATAGAAACATAATCTAATGTAATTAGAATAAATCGGACACCCAGATAACGTTTAATAAAACACCAGAAAAATAAACGTCGATAAAGAAGATTAGATAGATGTTTCCTAGCGCGACATCTGAACATTTGTTGTAATATAACATCGCGGAGCGTGCAGTCCGGCGTACCAAGTATTAGTTGCCTTGTTCTTGTATATAGTACGTAGCCCAGATGTCAACGTACAAACAAGACTCCATGTTCTTCCATTTACTTAAATGCGTGAGAAGTTATGAACATATCCTGACTAATTTGGTAGAGCAAATGAAAATTCACACGCCATAAGAAAGACAACGATTTGAAGTGTTGTCATAGATTGCGTGAGTATATTATGTACGCTCTTGGTGTGGTATGTTGTTTGGCGATAGTAGAAAAAAATATTTTTTAATTCCTGAAATATTTCCACTTGTAGGTCAATAAAATAACAATTTTAATTAAATACCATTTTTTTCCAGAGAACATATACATGTATGTATATGTGATTTTGACACATATTAAATGTCAATTTCTTCCACTGAAGTCTTATTAACGAAAACATAATATTATATGTTCTCTGGAGTAAATTGGTAGTTAATTAATTGTCGTTTTATTGACCTATAAGTGGAAATATTTCAGGAATTGAAAGATAAGTACATAAAGGTGACAAAATAGATATATTAAAAAATAATATAATAATATTTTAACTACCTTGTTGTCCATTTTCACGTTAATATAGAAATTCGTTATTATTATAAGTTATGTGTTTTTTTACTTACAATTTAGAAATGTTTTATTTATCTTGAAACCATCCACTTGTTCAATAATTGACCAGTTGATTATATTTTTTACTTGGAAGCAATTATATAATTTTAAATCATTGAATTGTTTCTCGTTTCGAGTATAGCGCTGCTGCAATTTTGGAATGATGATTTTTAATTCCGCCTACAGCGTTATTTTTAATTAAACCGCAAAAGTTCTTCATTCGATAGCATAAATACTTTATATTTACATTACCCAGAAAAAGCGCAGGAACGAATAATAATTTTGCAGTATAATTCGTTGACTTTAATACTGCCACAAGTGTAAGTCAGAACAAAAGAATAATGTAGGTACCTTGCGCGGTTGCAGTGCTATTTTAAAAATTAATGTGGCATGGACGAGCCATAATAAATTTCGAGTGCAATTGAGAAACTGTAATTATCGTGAGTCGCATATTACATAACATTACAGCACAACATTCTAAAAAATTCTAGTCACTAACAATTAGTAGTTTCTAGTGTAATAACTACGGGTGGACTTTAATTCAACATTTAAAATGTAATGTAGTAAATTATGTACGTAACTTAGTGAGCTCATGCTTGCAATTCGATTATAACAATAACTGTCTGAAAACGGAAAGAAGGAGTAATTGTCATACCCTGTTTTATATAGGTAGAATATGTACTGACATACATACACAACCATTACATAAATCATTGAAAAGTTTTTATTATTATAGCACTGCAGTACGGTGTAAGTTCGAATGTATGCACACGTATGTCACGTATTCCCTATTGCGTGATCCCATTTTTGAAAATTAAATACAGCTTCCATGTTTAGTTATTTTTTGATACTATTACTAAAGGTAGTTCAGTAACAGTGCCACCGACACTTACACGTGCCTGGATTTCGTAGGGACAACGTGGGTAACTTCTGTATTTGAAGACATAGAGAGACCGTTAAATTAGCAAAAAGGTGTGGATTCAAAAGCTCACTAAGAATCCATTTTCAAATTTTACTTGTCATGTCTCATTTGTTTAATATTGAAGAAAAACCGAAATCTCCTAATTTCTTTTATTTGCCGTTACTTTTTTGTTACTTAAGATATTAAGAGGCGGTTTGAAGTAATTCCCATTGCAATCTAAATACTTTTATTGACGCTTAATAAAACAAATTTGTTTTGCACAAATTTTTTAGTAATCTCATCTAAACTCAACATTTTAAATTGGAACCGTGCAATTTTTGTGACACTTTTAAGAGAAGATTTTTTCTGAAAACAATCATATATCGCATGATATGTAAATTACGTCAAAATTTGAAAAATGAAGCTTATTCTAATTATGGGCAGAAAGTAGGCAGTAACTTTTTATTTATCGCGTTATCTGTGAAAACAAATCTGTGTAAATAATTGTAGAATCGTAAGAAAACGTTTGGAATACCAGTAAAATTCTATCCGTTCACATGAGAAGTAATTTTGATTGCAAAATAAAAATAATATAATAACACAGTTATTGACATATTATAACTAGAGATGGTGATTTTTGCTGGCACACAGCGGCGCAGATTACATATACCTGATCAATCAATGTCATATCGTTATATGTATGTTATATTTATGTACTGTCATAAATCAGTTTGCTCGCATCACTTATACGTGTATGATTTATTCGTATTTAAATAATTCAACTTCTAATTTGTTTTGTAAACTTCTTTAATATGTCTATTTATACAAATGCTGAACGAATAAGTATTGTTAAATGTTATTATTCGTCTTTAAGTACGGAAGCAATCGTTGGACGTTTTGTCTTTCCATATTATGATCAACCAGTTCCAAACCGTCAACAATTTTAAATATTGTTTATCACTTCGAAAAGTTCGGTTGCATTACTGGCTGCTCTAAATCCAATAATAGCAAGAGCATCGTTCAGAGAAAAATGGAAAAGGAGGTGACTGGGCAGGGAATTTTATCCGATATGTCTTGTTCACGGATTCATCCTCTTTTTCTCTTCATGGGCGCCACAATCCGTCTATCGTCCGATATTGGTCCCGTGAAAATACATATATTAGTAAATGCAATATCATCAGAAGCTAAATGTTTGGGTTGGAATTCGTTTTAGAATTAAACTTGAATTATTTTCTGTAGAATTTGATTTACTTTATAAAAAAAAACGCAATCAATATTTTTGACATATTCAAATTGTCAGCATATCACAGATACAAGAATACAAAATGCAATAATTCGACTTTGGCAACATCGTACTTCTATCTCGTATCACTATCTCCGTCATTCTAATGCATACAACTATTTCACCATTGCATGTAATGCTATTTACAATATGCCGAGTATCTGGATTGTTCAACGTGTATATCAATATTTGCAAGAATTGATGAGAGGCTACAAATATGAATAGAAAATAAAATGTACACTTTACTTGGCGAAAGACATCACTGGTGAATGTACCCAAGTAGATACGTATGGATTAGACAGTTTCCTCTAATTTATTTGTCTATTTTAGCATTACTATAATGACTAATTTGTTGGGAAAATCCTGTAAATATGGTTTTCCCTAAGGGAAATGTAATAAGGGGCGCCAATTTTGTAATAAAACACTCGTTACTGGGCAGTAATGATTTTCATTATCGATTCTCTGCTAAAATATGTACTGCCGTTGTATTCCTGTTGCGGTTGGTGTCATAAAAGGGACCGATGATGTTGTGTAATTGGAATAATTGTTTTCGTATCAATGTTACAAAGATTGATAACAGAGATAAAACTGTTTTACGACTAGATTTGATGACTGCGCGAAAAATATCTACAAAATTTAGCATTTAACAAACTTCTGACTGTATTTGAGAAAAGCGCTCACCAGCAAAATTATTGTATATGGTTTGGTTAATAGTTGTTTAGCCTAATTGTTTAATCTATCTACATAAATACCAGTAATATCAAAAGTGCTGCGTGAATCGTAATGTCCCTCAGATGCATTATGATATAAATGTTTTTGGATAATACTTTAAATGCTACAGAATAAAGAAGAGAATTAATACACTCTTACTTAATCAGATTGTAGGTGATTATATTACTTTGATCTTTCATTCTAGGTAGGCTGCATACTAATACTAGCTCTTGCGGTAACGATAACCTGATTGTAATTACGATTGCATTGTTGTGGTCGACTTTCACCCGTTAAGCTAGATTTATCTGAAACTGCACTAGGCAACATATAATGATGCCATATGTCGTCAGGTATTTGTGGTATGTCTAACAGGCAACTATATTACTACTACTCAAGCAATAATAGAAGAGCACGTTATCTTGTTGCAAATAATTGCGATGAGTCGACATGTATCCAATGTTCCAAGTTTATTTCTTCTTGCTTTTACTTGATATACGTGCAAGAACATTAGCTAGAAGGCCACCTTTATTCATTGTACATTGTATATAGCTCTGACTTCCACTTTACTGATTTAGTACTCTTTTAACGACAATACACTTCCACTTTATTCCCAATCAACCCTAACCTTGAAACAATAACAGCGCTTTGGGTACGTGTTTGCTTTTTATATCGATAATAGCCACTAATAATTAAAAGTGCAAACTGTTACCGTAACAATTTCAGCTCAAAGTATAGCTGCCGAAGAAGCATAGCCAGTGAGTTAAACTCTGACCAGCAACATACGTGATGAACATAGTTACATATTAATTGAAAGTTTGTAATTTCATGAGAAGTGGTTATTACACATTTTCACAATTGCCTCAGGGAAGTATCCTTACTGCAATAATCAAACGCTCTCAATTTATTTCAGTCTCAGCAATTAATAAAAGTCGGGCGAGACATGCATTTGGGAAACAGAAGTAAAAAATCATCAAAAGTAGTACCTGGAACTACTTACCTTGTTGCACTACTTTTACTTCGTAGCTGCGCTAAAAATTCTATCAGAGTTTCAATAAAAGATAAAATTGTGTATGTAACTGCGATTCCGGAAAGGAACTTTAATTGTTTTGCTACTCTAGACAAAAACTGTGTCTTAGGCTTTAAATCATTATTTGCCTTGTTATGGCTAAGCCAATTATAATATAGTTTTCTATTTTATATCTAAAAGGTTTGCGTTAACATGAAACCATATTTTTCTCTCTCCGCATGGAGTAAGAAAAATTATTAATCTGCACCGCTTACTTGTGTGGTATATCATTCACTAATTGCTCTCTTTGAAGCAGCTCAGTGAAATTAAGGGCTATAGAAAATATGTTATCTTTACGGCAAGATAAAAATGAAGGTCATAAATACATCGCACTTATTTAAATTACAAATGGAACACGTGTTTAATTTCTAAGGAGTGATTTATCATACGGAGACGTTCATTATATATTTTAGTTGTGTGTGTATGTATGGTTTTGATTAGTGAATAGATTTTTATTATTTAACCGGAAATTAATTTTCGTACACACTTGTAAAAAGAGAAAAAGCAATAATGTGAACGCGCGTTGAACTTAAATATATTTAATTTGGAAAGGGTGGTCGGTGAACGTATTTGATTGTAGGCAATCTAGTATTTAATCAGAATGTATTGTAATATTGTAGGATCTATACGATCATATTTCACATCATATTTTTTACAGTTGGCACCAAACGTGCTATAACAAGACCGAGTATATTCCATTAACTTTTTACGAGCTGCATATTGGTTTTAACAATGATCTAAGTTCATTTCAAGTTTTACACGAATTGACAGCAACTCTATTATCTTAATAATAATAATAATTTGCTATAGTATCTACAGATGTTGGCAATTGTCAATTACAAACACAGATACAAGTAAAAATACAGTAATAAATAGATTGATATACGAATAATTCAAATCATTTCAATTTTTATAGTTATATTAAATCATTATATCCTTCATTATTATTTGTGAATATAATTAAAATTCGATATATCAATGAATTCTATGAATTCTTTGTTTTTTAGATAATTTTGTTGATAGGCATGGCAATTTATATTTATATTATTAGTAATTTGACACATATTAAATGTCAATTTCTTCCACTGAAGAAGTTATTTAACGAAAACATATTATTATATGTTATGGAATAAATTGGCATTTAATTATTTATTGTTTTATTGACCTACAAGTGGAAATAAATCAGGAATTAAAAAGATAATCACAATAATTTTAATCTGTTAGGTACTTTTTGTCAGCATTCATTGCTTTCGATCTCATGAGCGTTCCTCCAAATGTAATACCTCATCTCATTACTTCTTACCTTTCTGACTGTATTGTATAATGACTAAACTCCTTGTCAATAACACTTTGAAATAACACCACCACAATGTTTTATCTATCAATTCTGTTTTAATTCTTCTTTCAATATAGTAACGAGATGGATGGAAGATGGAATAACGTTTCTTATCGATGCCCAACTTGGTAATGTTTATCAGAATACTTGCTCCAGAAGGAGACAAATGCTTCTGAACTAGTAAAGTGAATGGTAGATTACATAGAATAAAACAAACAACCATATCAAATGTTACTTGCTCGTTGTATCGTTTGCCACTTGAACTAGTAAAGTGAATGGTAGATTACATAGTAATAAAAACACGTTTTCTAGTTTCTTCGAAATAACCATATCAAATGTTACTTGCTCGTTGTATCGTTTGCATCTAACGAAATGGAGAACTAATATCACGAACGGCGCGAGAATTCTAATGAATTTATTTTTTAATATAATTTGCTGTTTTAGGTGGTTTAAACATTGTTTTTTACATATTATAACTGGCAATAAAAGAATGATTGATTTCTTGCAAACAATTTACATTATAGGTAAATTTGATACAAATTATAATTTATTTCTAAATAAATGAATTTAAAACGGTGTGCGTAATTAGTCTTACTTCATCTTTAGCGGAATGTTGTCTGCAAATTCTTTTTCAATTATTATGACATAAAAAATTTAATAAAATAATCATGCCATTCTGCTACCGTATGATTTTTAATAAGACAAAAAATATTACATTGTTTTTTACATATTATAACTGGCAATTGATTTCTTGTTACATTATAAATTTGACACATAAATTTCATAAATGACGGTGTGCAATACTTCATCTTTAGCGGAATGTTGTCTGCAAATTCTTTTTCAATTATTAGATCATGCCATTCTGCTACCGTATCTTTACAAAAAATATTACTTTTATATAGTTCGCACTTAGACAATTTTCTTATATTTTTCGCAATAAATCCTGATACGTAACCTATACTAAGTTTATCTACATATTACTAAGTTTATCTACATATGTGGTTAATTCCTCACTAGGTAGGCTTATATTTACATCTTCCCTAACTATAACATTAGCGGAAGTCTCCTGTGAAACGGAGTCTCTTAATCCGTTGAGGATATTATAAGAATCATCTTCTTCGCAGTTCGCAGAAAGGGAATGCTGTGTAACCATACCATTGACCAACGCAGTTCTAAAATGGTATGTGAACATAGAGGCCGTCGGGTTAGTATCTCGAACGCCTTGTTGACGAATTTGCCCAAAAAAGTTCTCCACGGGATCTTGATTGAAGTCTCGCGGTCGTATATATCGCACACCTTTGCACTGAACTGCTTTAAACACCTCCTCCAAACCGTTTAACGAGATCACCCAATTTTTTAAAGATGGAGGACGAATGTTTTCTTGAGTACCTGGCCGTTGGAAATACATATTTCTCAAATGATATTTTGCATCTTGCCAAAATTGCATATGACCTGAACCATCGTTTATCATACACTTGTACTTTTTTCCCCGTTCTGGCCATTCACGCATTCCATTTACGGAGTCAAACAGTTCGTCGAAAAATTGCAGTGTTTCGGGAGTGTCTGAAGCATTACTTCGCATCTTCGTTCCATCTAATCCTGTTAATTCTAAACAAAAGTATTATTAGAAAAAAAGCTTCTTCATAAGTTTTCTTAATACTACTCACCCACTCGTGCCATTAATGCCATTACTGATGCAACATTATGACTAAACACTTGACTAGCGCAGGACACCTTCATCTTCCGCAATTTATGGGGATTAACATGGCCTTCAGTTAGTTTTGGCATAGCTCGTAATTGCCCCGAGCCATTGTCGATTTTGTAGGCATTGTATATATCTTCCCACATTGCAACTAACCGTCTCTCACCTTTTATCCACACCAAATTACTTTTTTAACAAATTGTTCCTTATTCCCTTAAGTAAATGTGGTGGGTCATAAAGATGTATTATTTTGTGTCCATCAACAAAGAATATTTTGCGGTTGGGATCAGTCGGACTTGCTAAAGAATTGATGGCGGAAACATTTGGCGCGCCTTGATCGCAAATGGTAGCCATAACATTTAAACCTGCCGCGATGCACCTACGAATAACTTCAGTAATCAATGATTTCAATTTTTGACTACTAGATGGGCCATGGGAAAAACTGAAAAATATTGGTTGCTTCCAGCGTCTTGTTATTCCTCTTATTATGAATACCAGTACGTGATCAGCAATACCAGTATCGATCACTCCAAATCCATTGTCAGCATAACCCTCAAATTCTCTTACTGCGACATTCAATTTTACATGGGGCTGGATACTCATCTCATCGAACATCAATATACAATGGCGGTCTTTATCTGTCATGCGATTAACAGTATTTTTAAATTTATAAAAATGGACTCATTAAAACCAGCTTTCATAGGAATCTGTTGTAATAACTGCATAGTTGTTTTCTTCGATGGCAAGATAAATAATTTGAACAAAAATCTATACGCACGTCCACTTTGCTTATGTAAAATAAATGCCATTAACTTGCCATCTAAGGTAAATCTTTTTCCTGAGGGAGCCTTTTTGTTTAATTCGATTTGGCTTCTTATGAAGGACGACACATTAGGATGAAGATCGGAAGTAATTTCTTCTATTATTTCATCTTTAGAAAAAGTATGTCTTTTCCGTGTTTGCATCGTGCGGCGTAATTTTAGTAAAGCTACAGTTTTCTTTAAATGTTTGGCTCTTCTGTATAGTGTCTTGCCCTTCGGTGATAATTGTTTCTCACGTGTTACCTTCACTTCTACCAAGAGTGATTCTGCAAGTACAATCGATATGAGGAATGTGATTACGAAAGTTAACGTAATATCCGTTGAACTAAAAAATTCAGTTTTGAATATATATTCTGAAGTTATGTATAATGTAGATGTATTATACACGTTATTTCATAGGAGAACCTACCTTCTGCATGTGGTATTTCTTTGCTAGTAGATGGTTTGTCTACCACATTCACAGTACGTGCAGTGCTGTCTTCGAATGTACTAGGGCTGCTTACAGTTTCACCAATAAACGGTTTACAGTAATAATGTTCCTCGTATTCTATACAAGCAGAGTATCTATGTTTTAATATTTTATCCGAAGTATTTGTACAAATGTTGTTATTACCTCCAGGGCGTTCTGTAGTACTCTCCCGAGGCAAAAATAATGATGGAAACGTATCCTTCTTCAAATACATATTTGAACTTATATCTTCTTTGCGAAAGTGTATATGACACACACGATGGTTTTTATACACATCTTCAGGATTCTTTGTAAGTAAAGATTCATTACCAGCAAGGGTGAGGCATGTATTGTACAGAAATGTGTTTTTTGTGGGATTGGGAAATCTGTGACGTGTAGATTGTTTATCTTCACAACCACGAACACAACAGACGTGTACCATATTGATTGCTGTTAGGAACTTACCAACAAAATAAAAACATTAAAATTTATAAGGATCTTATACACGTCAAATAAACAGTGAATAAACAGCGAATTCAGCTCCAATCCCGTCTTAGATTTCACGCATGCGCTCTGTAATTTGATATGTGAGACATCTATTGAAATGTCGAATAAAACTTTATCCAGTTTCAAAGTCTCCCATTTGATCTTCACCCCCGTGTGAACAAGTGTGCTCTGATACGGACGCTCGAGTTTCCGTACCACGCAGTTCGCCCCTCCATGTTGTTCTCCGTTCTGCACTGAACCTTTCTCTTCATCGCTGAGTTATACAATACAATCATCTTGACGAGATCGACAAGATCGACACCATGTAATTCGTTGCTAATACTTGATCTATTTTCATTGCTCTCGCTTGGTATAGTGATTCCAACAACATACCGTGATCGTGTAATACGGGCATTTGTTTTTTATATTTTAGCAGTTTTCGACGTTATCAACTTATTACATCATGGTACCCCATTTTATTAAATCACTATTGAACTACTTTGCAGATCAAGATATCTAGCGGGACTGACAATCCACGAATTGTCCAATCTATAAATGGGCACTGCAACTATTTTTAAGGAATATATTAAGTTAAACGTATATATTAAGTAGAATGAAACGCTGGATATAAATACAGAAGAGTTTGTGGAGGATATCTAAAGAATAGCTTCGGACAGGATACAATTAGTTCTTAAAACAATAAAAATAAAACTCCTCAAAATAACTTACAACATATGTAGTTGAAAAACAGAACAGTTAACATGTATCGAATAAAACTATTCTAAACAGACTGATTCTTCAAATAAGAAACGAAGCACTTCCGTCAAGGAATCTATAGCCTGATACCTTGAACAAATAAGAAATAATGTTTCCACTAATAACTCCACATGGAAGCCTACAATAACCGCTCAAGAGACCAATTGCTGAAATATCGCTATTTAAGAACAGTAGAGTATCCGTCTAAATTAACTAACGGAAGGTTGATGCATTTGCGGATACGATTTACGGATATATGTACACTCGGTTGATTTAAAATCGACTTACCCGGCAAGCGACGTAGACGTAACATCGCACACAGAAACTTTCAACATTTAACTGGATGTTTGTAGTAATAAAGCAATTTGCTTATGAGCAGGTAAAATAGCTACGTAATGTGAAATGAATGGGAGGATCGCTGCATAAATATATTCTTTTTCAGATGCTTTTAATACCTGTGGTATTACGTAGTATAGCGTTTGCCATTAATGACATATAGGCGCAAATAAAATAATAATACAAATCAATTTTAGAACCATAAGAAAAATTATTTATCGAAGCAGGAATCTATGTTCATCTTAAGTTTGTTTCGTTAAAAAATATTTAAAAAAATTTTTTTCAAAATTTGAAATCGGGCAGAAGGCCTAAAGTTACCAAAATAAGTCAAAAATGCAAAAATTACAAAAAAAAATACATTTTTTGTTGTAATAGTGAAAAAAAGTGTTTTTAAGAGTGTCCTTAATGCATACAAAAACTAATTAGACCCATTCTTATTTGACTGAATTCGCGCAAAAGACCTAAAATTGGGAGCACGGTTGCCACCCTGAAAATTTTATGTTGGCTATGATAATGGATGAGAGACCACACATTAAAGAACTTGGCTACAGGAGGATCCTTAAATCCAGAAATGAGCCATCGGCTGAAGGTTACGTAAGAGACTTCAAAATACCTTCAATAAATTTTAGTGCAAACGACTATACCGAAGTAATTGATTGGTCAATCTGCAAGTTAACACCGCCGCCACTACTGTCCAAGATGCCAACTGAACACATTGCTTCTTTGTTGAAAGACAAAGCGCTATCAGCGTTTAACTACCTCAAATTCCCATGCCACACCCAGTCAGTTGAGAGGTTTGTAAAACTGGTTACAGAAGCAGCAGAAAAAGTGTGTGTGAATGATCTCTTAGAACAAACATATAATGGAAATTTATACGCATACGCAAGTGATACATGCGTAGGTACTATATTCCAGTCATAATACCAAACACATGGAACAAAACATTAATGAAGAGCTGAAAATTCTAGAAGAATGGTGTTTCAATAACTTATCATAAATGAAAAGAAAACAGAATATGTAATATATAGCAATAAAAGAGAAAAACAAAAAATATCAATAAAACTAAAAAATCAAAAACTAGAGGAGGTGAAAGAAATAACATATTTGGGACTGAAAATCCAGAACACCATGAAATGGGATAGATATATATATATATATGTAAAGTTTAACAATTTTATCAGTTCTGACACTGACAGACTTTAGACTTTAAAATGTGAAATTACTGCAACTAGTGCAGAATATGGGTTCCTTCTTTTAATTTAAATGAAAAACAGTAGTTTCCTACGTGACGTTTCGGATTTATTTAATCCTTCTTCAAACCTATATATAAATATATAATTATATATTTATACTATTTTTAAATATAATATTATTATATATTATTATTATAATAATCATTATTATAATTATCATTATTATAATAAATAATATCTATACAATATTCAATTTAAAAATAGTTTCCCACCTCACTTAACAAACAGGCTTTTGTTTTCTACAGCCACTAATTTTTAACTCAAGATCGTAATGATTTGTCTAACGACATCGTCATATACAATATATTAATAAAAAAGAACAAAACACTTTAACCCACTGAACACCAAACAAGTTTTAACTAAAACACCGACGCGTTTCAAAGCAATGCTGTCATTATCAAGGCGATAATAAAACTAAATTAAAATAAAATCTACAAAAACAGGTAACCAAAAGTTATGCACGGTCAATTTGATACGCATCATTAATTTCCGATTAACGAAAACAATGACGAATTTGGTATAGGGCCATTGTCACAATTCATTACACATGACTTATTTTTATATATTTCTAAACTTTCGAAAACATTTAGAAACTTACAATTGTTTATTTGTCTAATTAATTTAACATTCATTATGATCGATGTTGTGATCTGTTTCAAAAATGTGTTGGGCAACGCTCGATTTCTCAATTCTATTAAATCTAAGATGAGCCATACGATCTTTGAATCTAGTTGAGACTGCTCTCCTGGTTTGCCCAATATATTTTGATTACAATCTTTACATTTGATTTCGTAAATATGACTTTTCTAGAGGTTGTATTTCGATCTTTAGGGTTTTCGATGAGACTTGAAAATTAGTCCCAGAATTGTAAACTATTCTGAGATCTAGCTCTTTGAAGATTTTACTCAAACATTTAGTGATAAAGGGAGCGTAAGGGAGGGTAAACAACGGATTTGAAACTTTGACATCCTCTCGAAAAGTTAGATTCTTGTTTCACAGTTTTCTTATAATTAAACTTCCTAATTAACTTATAGATATGTGAGGCTGGAAACCATTATATTTTGAACTCGCATCTTTTATAATTTTAAGCTCTTCCTCATATTTCGCCTTGTTCAAGGGAAAACATTACTAAGTCTGTGGACCAGAAAATTTAGATTTGCCATTTTGTGTTGAACACAATGATATACATGAAGGAATGTAGCGAAGGGTACTGGTTAACTTTCTATACACGTCAAACTCTAATCTATTGTTATTTCTTGTCTTTAAGTATCTAGATAAGTTTATGAGTTTTCTTCTCTTTCAAAGTGAATTTATAGTTTCGAACCGATTATTTAATCTATTTGAAAATCGTCAATAGTTACATTTTTTAGTGTCAAATATTCGAAAATATCATCCAAACCTCAACAAACCCTTGTCCGAAAGTATTCGCTATAGATTCTAAGTCCTTTTCAAAACGGCTCGTTGAAAATTTGATCCAAATAGGGCGAGTGGTATTTACTTATTGCCGTTTCTTCCAGCTGTTGTAAAAACCCCCGTTGAATTGAAAAATGTTCTGTTTATCAGATGTCAGTTAAGTAAAATATATTCCAATGGACAACATTGTTGACTCAAACTATTTTGAAGCAACAAGTCCTCGAGGTATGTCAAGGTGTCTGGAATCGGTACACTAGGACAGGAGAACTTAACATCAAATGAAATCAAAAATTCACCCTCCAGCAACTGAATATTTTGAATTTTTTAATAAATTCTGAATTTTTAACTGCAAAACTAGGTTGCTGTATTGGCAAATTATTAAATTCATTGGTGATAATTTGGAAACATTATAAGTCGGTTTGTCAATTGCTTGAAACAATTGGCCTTATCGATTGGATAAAGTTTGTGGATTTTAGGTAAACAATATAATTTAGGGACAACAGGATTGGAAACATGTAGACTTAGTCTAACGTCGGCAGTAACAAAGTTGTTACAAGTTTTAAACACGTTGTTGACGTCTCTAATCATTTTCGGTAAAAGGATTACAGTTTTTGAAATTGACCGATAAGGGCCACTACTCAACAGGTCATTAACCCGATCATAGTAGTCCTCTTTATCTAAAATAACAACCTTGTTCCCTTTGTCAGCTTTCAAAAAAAACAATCTTTTTCCCGCAAAGTTTTAATGATTTTAATGTTTTCAATTTCGATGACATTGTGATTTATAGGCATTTCAAATTTTTTGAAATAGTATGTTTAGGCCTCAAACTTAAACTTCTTTGTGGGCCCAGAAACCGCTGGATATTAGGATTCTATCCCACAATAACCCACTCAAAATTCGATTCAGAGTTAAACCAAATTTCAAAACTTTATTCAAAAGATTAAGTTCCCGTTCACTAAAGGTTTGCGAAGAATGATTTTCTACTATGTTAATGGTATTCATCAGAACATGATGTTTATTTTTTCACGCAAAACAATCTAACAATATTCTCTTAATTTCCTATCATAAGAAAATTTCTTATTCTGAACTTTCCTATCGATTGAAATAAACATGTTCCGCTGAAAATCACACCATAGTTGATATTCAACATCATTAAGATCTAATGTTAAAAATTTCCAAAGTTTTAAGCTTGAATCTCAAGTTTACTGCGTTAAAATAAAAGATATTCGATTTCTGAACGCAACCATTTTTTCTTTCAGCTAACGAATGACTTTATCACTACTTTTGCAATTATTCGAGACAGTAACATTAATAAAGTTAGGAAAAACAGAAAAACGTTTACAAGTTTTCTAAATCTAATATCTTCGCTAATAAACCTAATTTTAGCACTAACCTTATGGTATAAGTTCTGATCCTTGGACCTGGTAGCCATATTGCAAAGTTCTTCACTGGATCTCTTGATGTCACAATAGAATTTAATGAATTTAACCCACTGAACACCAAACAAGTTTTAGCTAAAACACCGACGCGTTTCAAAAGAACAATCTTCAAATTATCAAGGCGATATTATTTATGATAATTTAATTAAATTTATCAAATTATCAAGGCGATAATATCTCTTTGGTAGTATTTTGACATCATTACATTTGAAATGTCTTTGTTGGAATGTTATAAATTGTTTTCCATTTCAGATGTGTTGAAGTTTTTTAGTGTTTTACAAAATTGTTTATCAAATATTTTGCATATGTTTTTCAAATTTCAAAATTTCCAAATTGTCAAAATTGTTTCACAATTTTTTTAGAAAATTGTATTTAGAAAAACGATTATCCTTGTTGTAAGTTATTGTTTCAAAATTTAAAAATAGTTAAGTTTTATTATATATTTATATATAGGTTTGAAGAAGGATTAAATAAATCCGAAACGTCACGTAGGAAACTACTGTTTTTCATTTAAATTAAAAAAGAACTGCACTAGTTGCAGTAATTTCACATTTTATATATAGGTATATATATATAAAATATATATGTATATACATATCAAACAACAGAACAAAATGCCAAAATTACTACTGCACTGAATAAAATAAAACGCATGATCCCAAATCTATATACCACGCTCTTTTCACATCAAGAAACATCTACCTAATCAACATCTGGCGAAACACAACGAAAAAGAATATAGCGACGAGAGGTCTACTAAAAAACACAAGAGCTAAACATATACCAGTTAATACAACTAAATAACATACTTACTCTCCACAAAATAGAAAAAAATGCAATTAAGTTAAGAATACAACTGGTGACACACAATTACAAAACTAGAAGAGTCTCATATATATGGACTAAAAAGTACGCACACCAAACATACCCACAATCTTTGACAGCATCGGCAATAAACAACTATAATAGAATACCAAAGAAAATAAGAAAACTTCCTTATAAACTCTTTAAAATAAAAATAAAACAGCTACTAAGAGAATAAGAAAAAACCCAACAAATGAATAATCACAAATAATATAACTGGACTCGACAAAAAAAAACAAGCAAGAACCCATATAGGGGGCGCTGTAGCAAAATTTTATATACCATATACGGAAATCTATCAATGTGACGTTATTGAGCCTTAAATTTGACAACGTTGTTGGGCTGTACAACATGCAAATATTATAACGTGTATATCTCCTGAGCGTCGTATGCTATTAATATTATTAATATTAATCGCATCTAAAGACTTTTACTTCACTATTTTACTGCTATTTCGTAAGATAAGTAAAATGAAAGTTCTAGTGACAAAATAATAAGCAATAAATGGTATTTATTTGTGATATCTGGAAATATGAAACATTTTTATAAGATAATTGACCAGACTCAAGAAGCATTTCTGCTAAATAAACTAATATAAGTGAACGCAAAAAATAAATTTAAGTGAAAATATCGGTGTTTGAATCTACATCAGAAAATTGTATAGCTTCAATGGATTTCCATTTTGATGTTGCCCCTTTGCTTTTACTTGTAGTCAGAAACAGTTTAGAAACTTTTACAGTTTGATATATATATTCAAAAAATCACAAGTGAATATTTGACGTGCTCTGATGGGTTTCTCGTTAATTTCGTAGCCGAGCTAAGCTAAACGAGCTGTGCGAAAAAGTTCGCTAAAACGCAGCTTTAAAATAACCGCAATGTTTTGACCGTATTCGTTTATCTTAAATGTAGAAGTATAACAGCTCATTAAAAAAATCATATAATAACGAAATTTTCCATTCAAAACATGCAATTTAAATATTTCTATAATTTATTTCAGAATACCTTTTAACATTTTCTTATAAATATGTATGTGATAACGCACGTCACTGCAGCTATTTGCATTTGACGCCCCTTTTAAACCACTGCGCATTCCGTGCTCTCGCCATGTTAGAGCGTTTGACCTGTATATTTCTTCTTTATTAAGGAGGAAGAAGAAAAACATAAGAAGGGCTGAAAAAAAGTCGATGCACATGAGGTATTTTAACAAAAATAATTGAGGTAACCAGGAAACCATGAATAGCAGAATATAAATGAAAACGGTTATTATATTTCTATCAATAAACGCGTAAATTTTGATTTCGCTAGAAGGATGAGTAGTGAAAATTTTTGTGTTTTTCAGAAACCGTTTACGATCTATTCATATCACCAGCCGAACAATCTACCGGATTATTTTACCTTGGTGTCCAACACAACAAAATGTTTTTATAGCCCCTGGAATAGTATATTATGCAATGAGCATTTAATGATAGCTATTAGGACACGAGTAATGTAATGAATACGAGTGTCTTAATAGCCATTAAATGCGAGTTGCATACACTATTTTTTCTACGAACCCATAAAATCATACGTATTACTTTAATTTTTTGCTATACCTATTTAAATAGATACAGAGAAATGTCGAGTTTAATTAATTTTTATATCTGTCAGATATGTAGTCACGGCCATATGCAATATTGGAATGTCGCATTCCTATTGGATATAAACTTGTATCGTAATGAAAAATCTATATTCCTATTGGATATAAGTAAACTTATATCATAATGAAAGTATCGTAATGGACATCATTAAAGTACAGGTTCAGCATATCTAATAATACAATCAAAATATGGGAGTAGAAAAATTATTTTTTCTTCAAACGTACAAAAATATGGTCATCTTGTTACTCAATACGTACCTTTGAAACAGTTCATTTCTTTACTAGTAAAAAAATGGTCTCATTTTTCTTTACTAGTATAAAAATGTAACCGACCAATCACAACTCTTTAAAGCGACTGAACGATTATTTCATAACTGTCAAATATTTGCAAAATGAACGAAAAAGAACTTCAATCTACACCACCAGAAATAATCAAAATCTACTATAAATAAAGCTACTATAAATACTGCAAATAGAGTCGAAGCAACAACTTCTACGATTATCAACGCTGACGAAATGGGCAACAGTGGCCTTAATATACAACATTGTTCTCTTAATAGTTGTACTTTTAATATTACTATAAAGAAATAAAAGTTTAAACGAAGTACTTTGACAGTTGTTTGACAGATGCATAAAATCTACTTTTAACCAATGAATAATGTATGCTATATTTAAATGCGTAGCTCACGAGATCGGCGAAAATCGTTTGAAGAAAAAATAGTATACATCACACGAAGTAGAAAGCTTTTTGTGTCTCGCCTAACGTTTGGGCTCGACACAAAAATGATAGCTTTCTACTCCTAGTAATGTAATATACTATTTTATTGTATAATACAACACTATAATACGATTTTTATAAACATGTATTCTTGTTGGCCGGTCTAAGTGCTGTAAAATGCAAGTAAGCATACGTTTTTATAAAATTATGATTTTTCGCATAGGTATTTACAAAATATAGTACTTTTAAATTGATATTGAGAATTTAAATTACATAGCTACACGATATGCAAATAATAAGAATGGTTTATTTGTCCAACAGTGTAACCAAATTAAGGAGAAAACAACAAAAACGACTACAAAAGTACAATGTTAGATAATATATATACATACATACCTAGGGTAAAACTGTAACCCCTAAATGAGTTCTATAAATCCTAACCTATGATAAGTACTATCAACTAAACTAAACAGAGTTATGTTGCAAATACCTTTGTATAAGTGTACTTAAATTACACGAAACAATGTCACATTTTGAGCACATACTATTATATGTTTCACAAATAAATCTTATTGAAGAATTAAACGGTAAGGTTGAGCGTGGTGTAGGTACATAAAAAGTTTTAAAATATCTAATTTCCTGTCACGGTAGTAGAAAAGATAAGCGCTCAAGTATTTGAGGATAAAAAATACGATCGTGGACAAAATTAAATACAAATTTTAAACCGTGAATCGATCGTCTTGTCAAGAGCGAGTGTATTTTAAATATTGTTAATAAATTTTCCTGGGGATGACCACGGTTGGAGTAAACACCGTATGTTCTACAATCTACATACCTCAAAAATTTTCGTTGAACGCTTTCTAACTGAATTCTGTGTATGAAGTAAATAGGATTCCAAACTAAACAAGCATACTCCAGCCTGCACCTGACAATACTGTTAAATAATGTAAACATGGCAGAGGGACGATGAAAATCCTTCGATGCTCGCAAAACAAATCCCAACATTTTATTAGCTTTAAGGACAATTGTCCCAATATGTGTACCAAACGACAATACAGGATCAAAAATAATACCTAAGTTAGTTATTATCAATGGACGGTGTAAAATTTCATTACTGATATAATAATCGTATATAACAGGAGCTTTGTGACGTATATAAGACCTTTTGATATACTAATACACATAAATTAGTAACAATACTTCACTCGTGCAAAATATTTAAGTTCTCGTATAGTGCTAAAGCGTCATCTAGTAATGCAATTGCTGAGAATAACTTGACATCATCTGCAAACAACAAATGTTCACATTTTACGAAATTAGTGAGAACATCAATGAATGCCAAGAACAAAGGAGGGCCCAAGTTGGAACCTTGAGGGATACCAGATAGAGCAGAGTTATGAATAGAATCAAATTCCTTATACGAAACAAAGAACGTTCGATTCTCGAGATACGACTTTATTATTATTATTATTATTATTATTATATATTATTATATATTATATAGCAAGTAATGATTCGCTCATACCTATTAATGATAGTTTCTTGCATGGTCAAGTAGTTCATATGCTTTCGCAAAATCAGTGTAAATGACATCTACTTGGCCTCGTTCATCTACAACCTCAGAAGTAAATTGTGTGAAGTAAATTACATTAGAAATTGTTGAGCGATTGCGCATAAATCCGTATTGTTTGTCTGAAATACCTCTGCAAATATATGCGCTAAAATGGTCGTATAATACGCTTTCGTACACTTTACAGAAGTTACTCAATATTGATATGGACCTGTAATTACGAATGTCACTTCTATTATCAGATTTCAACACCGGGCAGCTTCGAGACAACTTCCAAACAGAAGGAAATGTAGATTTTCGGAGAGATAGGTTGAATAAAATTCTTAAGGGACACACTAATATGCTGCTACAATCACGAATCATGAAACTGAACATTTGATCGTGTCCAGCTGTCAATCTATTCTTAAGTTGCTTTATAGATTTTTTAACATCTTCCTCACAAATCTGCACTATATTAAAATTAAATGAATTATTATATCTGGTGTCAACCAATTCAGATAGTTGGAATACGCGGCTGAAATGGGCACTAAACGCATCAACAATATTTTGGGGATCATCTAATTCTTCTGTGTTTAAGAACATATGTAGTAGCCGGAATTCTAGTATGACCCTTACGATTTTTTATGAAACTCCAGAAATTCGAACTACCGTTTATAATGGAGACTTCTACGTTACGCAGATAACGTCATAAGCGTAGTGTATTGGAATGTTAGCTTCCCGGCGATAGTGTTTATAAGCATCCAAATCAGAAGCCAATGACGAATGCTTGTCTTTATTAAAAAATTTTTGGTTTATAGTGTTTAGGACTTCATTGGTATATCAATCAGGATATGTATTTATGTGTCTTACATTTTTCTTATAAATATGTATATGTACTCGGTACGACTCAGTCTTCGAACGGCCACAGTGTGCTGTCTTTGTCAATCCATCCCCTCCGCCATTTAACGTGACCGTTTCTTCGATAAGGGTAACAGCGTATTTTTCGTAATGTAACATTACGATTATCGAAGAAACGGTCACGTTAAATGTAGAGGGGATGGACTGACAAAGAGAGCGCACTGCGGCCGTTCGAAGACTAAGTCGTACCGAGTGTACATGGATATCTAAAACGCAATACAAAATATCGTAAAATAATTGGCAGGTTTCTTCAATGTTTTGAGAATTTTCTAATACTCTCCAATCAACATTAAACAAGGAAGAATAGTATAGTAAATAATACATACGTAATAAGCAGTTGAGTGCGTTAAATTCTGGAATAAAGCCAACAAATCAATATTAATGGTTTATTTCCTAATCGTCAAGACACGATGGTTTTGATTTCCTAAAATAGATTTTATAAAATTGCCAGCTTTCCTTTTTGCGTTTATACAGAAAATTGCAAAATAATGAATTCGCATTTAAGAAATGCATTCGTTATTTGGTATTGGACTTTTCGGACAATTACATATTTCATAATAATGCAATGCTTCTAATGAATTTTTTTTACCAATTACATACATATATGGACTTGCAGCATGTAACACTTTTTGAAAAGAGTAGTGGAATGAATGAATAAGTACTTTTTATTTGACAACTACTACGAAAACCTGTGTCTGATTATTTACTTCACAACATTTGGTCATTGTCTACTTGCAAATTATTTTGACAATTAACAGAAAATACAAGTGCTTTTTATTTTCGTTATTTCTCGGTTTACAGTTGTAAAGTAATACTATTCTTTTGTTCAAAATACTGATTTCGTTAATATGTAATAATAATATGGTGTTCCATTAAAAAAATGTGTTTTTGTAAATATCACAGAAACGGACTGTTTAACTTTGCTCCCAGCAACGAGTGGTATGTCGATCCGGATTTTCAATTCTCCGAAAAAATGTCACCGTCCCTCCGGTGAATAGAAACCCGGCTTCTATCGTCCCGCCACAATGATAGTCAGCGGCCTAACCACTGCGGCTGTCGACCCGTTTAATACAAGCTATATAAGCCAATTATTGTATTGCATTACTACTTCTTCTTCTTGGAAGTATGCAATATAACAAATCTTAATAGATACGTTCACTAACCAATATTTATTGCATTTTTATTGCCTTTGCAATAAATGCTTTTTTTGTTGCCTATACTTTTAGCGCGGTTTTGTTTCATTGGTGCCCACTTAGTTTGTGAGATTAGAACTTCAGATATGTTAGTACCCACTTCGTCTGTGTGCTTTTGTTCTTTTACTGAATTAATTCTATCAGTAGAGATAAATAAAAATGATTTTGATCCAGTAACACGTCTTGTTTACGAGTTGTTGTTCAAACAAGTAGGGACTATGTATGTAGATTTGTAGACGAGTACCAATAATAGTCAATCTAAACAGATTTTGGAGGAATAAAAAATTCGAATTAGAGGCAAAATGCGTAGATTAGATCATCTAGATGATCAATGTAGCGAATATACTAAAAAGTGCAAAGTCAGAATCCAAAAAGTCGATGACATCATCACTCTTAAACAAATGAAAATGAAAAATTAGTGTGATGTAAAATGTTATACCTACATCAAAATCGATATGCCTTAACGATTTTACAAAAGTTAAATAAAATAAATTTGTTTAATAATTAATACGTTCACAGTATACTTATATTATTTAATTATTATGTCACATGTAAAACACACGCTTATATAAAATGAGGAATTTAGAAATCTATTGTTTTTAATTTTGAAACACCAGCCAGTTAAGTGTTTTCGAGCTTACCGTAGATGGCTACAGACGATTTTTATTGCGTGGCAGTTAATTGTTTCTACTTTATTCACTCACTGGTATGGCGCTATAAAACTAACGAAGTGTGTTTAGTATCTTAGGTTACACATTTCCCACCGAAACCGCGAACATCCCATGTAGTGCTGTATAACACTCTGATAGCTTGTTCTGGTTTCAGCAATATCTTATGCGCTCCAGGTATGTGTCTCCACAGAAGTAGTACACATGTAGCATTAGTAGTGAATTTAATTAAAATAAGACGAAGCAAGTTGTTCTTCCTTTTTCATATGTCACTATTTCGCGTAGGTATTCTGCAGATGGAATAAATCGTAGATGTTGGTTGAATGAATTATTAGATGTAGTGCTAATACGTACACTATTATATACAGGGTGTCTGGTAATGAAATGGTCATATTTTACAGCGTGTTAGTAAAGATCATTTGCAGTAGATATAACCCAATTTCCCAATTTTCGAAAAGTCACCGTTTTCGAGATATTGTGCTTTCTTGTTTTTTTTTTCCTTCACTACTTACTCTCACTCAAACTTAACATTTACGAAAATAAGGGAACTTTTTCTCAATTTTTCAGTTTGTCTGGGTAGAGGACATCTCAACACACATTATTTATCGGTGACAATTACGTTAGCCTTTTGTGTGCCGGCCAAAAACATTTCGTCGGAATGCGTTGCGATATTGTTTAATATAATATTTTGACATCTGTTAGTGGACTTTAGCGCTAAACGTGACAGTACTGTTTACCAAGTAGCTACGAATAGTTGAACATTCTTGTGGTAAGACTAAACCGAAAACAGCTCTTCTCAATTTTTATATTTTTCTACTGTCATTCTGTATTCAACAGGATTGAGAACACGTTCAAAGATGAAAACTCTGCAATGGGATTTAGTTGTAGTTGTAGAACAACGTTATATTTTCTGACGGGATGAAATTTAATTTGGACGAGCCACTGCTAATCGTGCCAATAATATTTGAAATATTACTGGCACGATTTGCCCAAGAACACTGAAGTTGCGATGAGCAGAAATTTTGGTGGCAGCAGTAGTTTAGGCGGCTTTTATCCACAACAATAAAATCTCTATATGTTTTATTTTTACGTGAACGAATTCCGATTCTTATACAAAACTTGTGGGAATCGTTCTGATAGACTTAGGTCAACAATTGCCTACGCGAGACTGGATATTTCAGCTACAATGCGCTATTTATGTATCATTATTTTATGAGTAAACACTCATGCGTCCGCATCGCCTATGCTCATTAATAAAACTCACAAACATAAATGATGCGAGTACGTAAACGTTACTGAACGCTAACCTTGATACGGCTACTCGGTCGGTGCACGTTGTTCTCCGCACTGCAGGGAAACTTACTCCTCTTTGCCGAGTCTTGTAATAGGTGTGAAATAGCATTAAAATATATTGCCATGCCTATCACCAGAAATATCTAAGAACAAGAAAATCATTGGTATATACAGGATGTAACAATAGTGCGATATTCTTCCATATCTCCATTTTTATGCAAAATACAGCAAATATTTGAGTACAAAAGTTGTTTAGTTTTACGAAATTTATAAAGCAAAATTATTCTACGATATACAGGGTGCCTAGTTTGGCCGTAACCATCAGTATATTTACATTTTTAAATGGAACACCCTATATATGATTACATCTTTGAATTGCCTGAGGAATTTTAAGGCAACTTTATACTGGATCATAATCAATTATTTTCATTTGTTTACAACATATTGATATTTGTTTGAAAATTTTGACATTTTGCTGTTGCCATGCCTATCACCAGAAATATCTAAGAACAAGGAAGTCATTGGTATATATAATATTCTCACAAACAATATTAAAACACTTACTATTGCAAATTTAATATAGCTATAAAAATGAATTTAAGTATTCCTATATCAGGCTATTTTTTGTTAAGTTCTAAGAATTCTGTTTGACTAGAGAAAAACATAGCAAGAAACTTAGTTAAAAGCTATATATAAGTCGGGCATGAATTAAATTATTATAAATGGCATTTAAATTATCAATAACAGTTCTAAAATTGACCGCGTTGTTTCCTTTTTTATGTATCTATGAAATGATACGTAACTGATCGCATTTTTCTCTATTTTAAATGTTGTTTTTAAGTGTACTATAAATAGGATTTTATTGTTGTTGTATATTGCGCGATATATTTTTAACAACAATACGTTTCTGGGCGTATAAGTATAGTATACAGTTATGTCCTACAGACGCCAGTATTATATTTAAAAATACACTAAATATCTGCGTTTAACCGTGCAACAGTGCAAACCACCCCTCTAGACACACAGGTTAAAAATATCTTTATGTATTTACATGCCGGGTGTCTTTAGTGCGGTAGTTTGCACGGTTGTAGGATAGCAAAAGTTCCCGATCTCTGACGCAAATATTTTACTATATTTGCAAATATAATATTGGCTTCTATAGAAAAATACATTGTATTATGCTTTTATGCAAAGAAATACATTGCTATTAAAATTGTTGCCTATGCATGACTGATTCTGTTCTTTAGTGCGGTGGTCTGCATGGTTACCCAGGTAATAAAAGTTTCAGATTCACTTCCCGGGTTAGAAATTTTTTACTATATTTGCAAATATAATATTGGCATCTGCAGAAAATTTCATTGTATGATATATGTTACTATTTGATTTTGTACCTGCATTATTTGCTCTACTAGCGAAGTAATGGTTACGAAAACATAGACAGTTGTGGTCTGGAGTAGATTGATTTTTAATTCATTCATGTTTTATTAGCCTGTAAGTAAAAATACATTAAAAGATAAGTATCTAAAGGTTGTAATACAGTGTGGTACATGGAAATGGGACATTTTTAATGTACTAGTGACAGTTTTGAGAAGTTGGTAGACAGGTGAAATTGTCATCCTTTAGTGCACAACTACCTACCATTTCGTAAGTATGGAACAGTGCGTCGATTCACAACGTGCATTTGATGTAAAGTCGTTTTATAAGAATGGTGATTGTGCGATTGCTCTTCAACGAGAATTCTGACGTGATTACAATTTAGGATGTGATGCCTGCGTTCCAAGTTGCCACGCTATATACACATGGGATAAGAATTTCGAGAAGACGGGTTCGACTCCAAAAAAGAAACCACCAGGAGGTCAATGTACTCAAAGAATCCCAGAAAACTTCAAGCAATTCGGAATCAATTGTAAGGAGCCTACAACGATCGACAAATAAACACGTAGCACCTCAAAAGCCAAAGTGTACACCGCACGCCTAACGATAATCCTAGAGTTGAAAATGAGGATTCAAGAAGAAATCGCTGCCATTCCGATGGAAATGTTTCAGTGCTACACAAAATATCAGAATTCTCTTCCAGAAATGCATACGTCATCATGTTGTGGACATTGTTTATAGGAATTGATTTTTTTTCTTAGAACGCTTAATGACATCTATTTTACTTATTGTTTTCAACAATAAAATTTTTAAATTCATTTTGATTACATTTGTGAGAGTTACTACAAAATTTACCGTTTCCTTATACACGCCATCCATACATATTAATTACATTTAAATAGGAACTAACTTGTTTTATATATTAGAAATAACTTATTAAGGGTGGGTGGGTTTTCAATGTGAGGATAAAAGTGTTACGTATGTAACTGACAGATATTGCTAACTGGCAGATAAAATTTAGCAATTACAATGTTTTATCTTGCAGATAACTTCTATTTAACACTCAATAAACGTTTCATTGTAATTATTTCACGAATAAAATTTAATATGCAAGTTAATTTATTTATCCTCACATTGATAAACCCACCCTTAGCTGGTTTGGTATAAATCACCCGTAGTGTCGTCGGTATTCTTTTAACTAGACTGCAGAACTTCATAATTTTACCATTATCAATACTAATAGTTAGTATTGTTTAAGATGTTTGCTTTGTTTCAATGACAAGTTTTAATAAGAGAGAAAAGCTCTGCTATGTATATTTTTGGAAGTTCATCATTTGGAAACCTTTATTTGAAGCTTCTTATTATTTATGGTTGATAACTCTTGTACAAAACTTTTATATTTATATTATGTGTTTGCCTAGTACAGATAAACTAGCAATCGTAATTGACACGAAAGCATTTACCCAAGCTCAATCAACTAAGTAATATTTGTAATTTACAGCTTCTTGTCAATGTCTGTAAGTTGTTCGTGTGACGAATAGGGTGTAGCCCACTAAACTATCTTTGTAATTTAATTTAACTTAATTAGCGTTTTACATCATTAATACTTTATGATAGTGAATTGAGTTATTACTCGGCTTTATTTAGGTTTGACGGAAACGAAAACTACTATGTCTTACTATCATTTGTGAATATAGACGAAACATCGGTTAAATTACATGTATCGATTTTCTTCTGCGTAGGATGTTTGCTTCCAGTCTTAGTGGAACCATAAGATTACGCAAATAATTGAATGCCGCGGATATTGTTCTCCAACGCTTTAAAGCAACTGAGATCCCTCAAATGAAAATAATTTCGTTTACTTTGTACGTTAATAAAGCGGATGTATACCTTAACTTGCTTAATTTCGTTGCCTCTGTGAGAATATCAGTATAATAGCTGTCTCTCGTAAGTCACAATGGGGAAAGTGAAATGTGTCGGCTAAAAATACGCAAGGGCAATATTTTCTTAATACTTGGAGAAGATTAAATTATGTGATAGGTGTTAATAGAAATTTATAGAGTTAAATACAGTTACCGCAGTAGCTTGTAGTATTACGGAACATATCTTGGCCTCTCAGAATTTACGGTTTAAACTTTATCGAAGAAATTTTTCACATTAGCATTTTTACAGATTCTGTGAAGCACGTACTTGCGAAAGTATTTGAAAATTTCAGTTACTGAGGTACATTTATAAGTGAGACATATTAACCATTTTTTGAAATCATTTTAAGTTCTTGAGACAGAATTGGATTGCAAATTTTAAATTGTTGGTCAAATTAAAAATCCGTTTGCACTTTCATATTGAACCCATTTTTGTAGGTCTATATACTCGATGGTGGCATACAAACAAAATTTTGTTAGAATTCGGGAAGGGCATAGTTATAGTTAACTTTGATTGTTTGTTTAGCTTTCTTTAGGGCAGTTTTCCGTTAAAAATGTAAATACAGGTAAATACCCGCCAGAATGTTAACCATATTTCAAATTGTTACTTCCAATATACAAATATTATATCTTATTATTATAGGTAGCATGATCTTGCATTTGTTTAGATTCTGTGGTGGATTTTTTAATTAAAACTTTGAAATTGAAATTCGACTTGAATTTAATACAAAAAATCAGAGCAAGATTAGCTATAACAATAATATTAATTTTCAATTTAATTTAACTTCTAAGGCCTTTTGTTTAGATTTTAGCAACAGTGTAGCACTATTGCACTGTTTTTTTGTTTTCTTTGTGATCTTCTTCACTTATTGTGTATTGCTCGTCTCAAATAGATCACTGGTAGATACAATACAGCCAAGAAATAAAATTAGTTGCCAGTCTCAAGAAACGTTCAATTCATTTTTGTCTCTACTTTAGTATTAGTAGTATTAAATCTGACAGAAACGATATTTAACATGTGGATTTGAACTCTATTATTTTACTATTCTAGATTCTGACAGACAAAAATTTTAACTTCAAATGCTACCCAAATTGTTTCCAATATCTTCAATCGAAATAATGTCTTTAGATATTTTTATAGCACAAAACCTTTTCCTCTGGTTCAATGCTTTGTATTTCTACAATTATATGTATTTTATAACTGTGTTGATTGTAGTGTATAAAATATAAGTAGACTCGGCAAAGAAGAGCAAGTTTCAGTACACTGCGAAGAATAACGTGGATGGGCGAAGTCCATGGCATGGAAACTGGAGCGTCCGTATCAAATCATACTTGTTCAGTATATTGCACTGGTCGTTGTGAGTGCTTATCACTGTTTTGCAACACACATGCAATTAGAAAATGTCGCATTTAGGTACCTTTCCGAAACGGCATCTTTCGAAAAACTAGTACATGTAATAGCGAGTAGGCTAGATTTAGAATACGTAGGTGATAGAATCAAATGTGCAGCGTGGGACAACTGTTTGACGTGTACCAGGAGGTGGAATTGTGAAGGCCACCTAAAAAGTATAAAACACTGTTTTGCAATTCGTGGCACACGATACAGCGAACAATTAACATTTGATAGGGATGTTTACATTTTACATTACATTTTATGTAATCTACCGTTTACTTTATTAGACCAAGAAGCATTTGTTTCTTTCTGGAGCAAGTATTGGGATGATATATTACCAAGTCGCACATCGATAAGAAACTAAAAAATATATGCTCATGACTTTGTTGAAAGAGGAATTACAGCAGAATTGAAAGATAAAAAAATTGTGGTTATGTGTTGTTTTATTATAGAAACATTTTTTTTTAATGTGTGGTGGGTGCTTAGTTGCAGTGACTCCGTAAGCTGTATTACTTGTCTGGCTATCACTACAACTCCTGCGGTGTAGTTTGGTTAGTGTAAGTTGTGTTCAAATGGCTTTGTGACAGCATCATATCGCCTTTTATGATGCCGCGCTGTTAATCACTTTGCTCCCAACAGCGAATGGCAAGTCGATCCGGGATTAAACTCTCTGAAAAAATGTCACCGTCCGTCCAGACAATTGAACCCCGGCACCTATCGTCCTCTCACAACGATAGTCAGCCGCAGATATTTCATTTTCTGTTGCATCTCTCCAATGTTCTCTTACAGTGTTTAACCTCACATTCTTTAACTTTGGTAATTTTCTGTGCATAAATGTAACGTACCATATTTCTACGATTTACACACCACTACCATATAAAAAATACGTCGCCACTGCGGCCATCGACCCGTTACCCGTTGAAAGTGTTATTGACAAGAATTCAGATTTTCTCATACTAGGACAAATTTGCGAAGGTGCGTCGAAAGATCCATTAAGTTGTCACAAGGATTACTTTATATTTGCCAATATAACATCACTCGATATGGAACGCTCATTTTCATCACTAAAAAAATATTTATTCCGCACGTCGCACACACTTGACTGAAACTAGTGTGGAAACATATGTAATGATTCAAATATTTAATAGATGCCACCCAGTTTGTGATTTTATCGAAGCTTCTTAAAACAGTAAGTGTTTCTCCACGTTATATATAAACATTTATGCGAGGGCTTCGCCTATCCTCACTCATGCAAGTCACAAACATAAATGATACGAGTATGTAAATGTAAATGAACGCTCGCCTTAATACGGATGTTCGGCCCTTCCATGTTCTCCGCACTGCACTGAAACTTGCTCCTCTGTCGGAGCTGGAATCTAGATATAAGTTAGTATTTCAGTTGTTTAGCTAGCTCCTTATGTAATCTTATTTTTACGTTGTACCTAGTATGCTTCTGTACTTACATATATTATTGTAGTGCAATTAACTTGTTTCGAATGAATTTCAATAACTTTGGAAGGGTAATATAGAAATAAATGAGGCTTACTTAAATGACCACCATTGATTGGCTGCGATTCTCAGAATGTTAGGGACATTATTTAAATCCGTTTGACTATAAGTTTTCTGATCATAACACTGCTTCCATTCCATAGACAATATTGCCTAATCCGCTATGTGCAAACTTCATTTTATTTATACAGACACTGTACACTCTTTCCCTGAACGCACTAAATACAACTACTTTTTATACAAGTCGCATGAAGCTATATTGATAAGTTGATTAGTCAACCTAACTAAACATCATTGGCACAGAATAAACAGAAAGGACAAAAGCCTTGATTGATGTCATGGTTTTTGTGCGCATGACTGGCAGACGCCATTTCTAAAATATGTCCAAATATTCCTGGAATGTTGTTTACATGTTTATTGTTTGTTTGAAGATGTTTGGAGGTTAGTTCTTAGTTTAGTGATTTTGCGATGTCCACGTTTTACCTACTTGGTTTATGTATGTTGGCAACTATCCTAATTATAGTAAAGCATAATTAAATATTATAGTTATTTTTAGTAACTGCAAAATGTGTTGTTTGATTCTTGTTTAAAACCTTAAATATCTATTTTTATATATAATTATGTAATACATTTCGAACATATCTAACCTAGATGCTAGAAATGAAATTCAAACTTTTCCGCCAACGTTCTTGGACATATTTTCAAAATGGCATCAATACCCTCAAGGTCACTCAGAATCGTCATTAAAACATCAAAGGTTCCGACAAACTTGTCCTTTCTGTTTATTCTGTCATTGGTTAGACAAATATAATCGGTATATATCTTGTTAATGGCGGCTACGTTCTTTCCACATTTAGTAAAAAAATGTTAAATAATATCTATTTTCCAATCGCATTAATTTTATAGTAAAACGATATGTAGCTCTCTTTTCAGTTCGCTAGTGCCATTATGGTAGATTGAATTCAATTTTCTATTTATGTAATTCGTTCTCGAATTATTACTGCATTTATAGAACTCTATCTGTTTTATCCAGAAAATATTCAATAAATAGAGCCTTATTAATTGTCAAATTGTTGCCTAAATTCCTGGTACTAGTGTGCAAAATTTGCACTACAGATTTACTAATTGAAAGAGTTAGTGCAAAAAGAGTTATAGGTAACATTTTTTGAAAAAATAAAGTACAGAAATATGTAGCTGCAATACAGTGCGCTTTGAACTAAACTTATTTGAAGGGAGATTAAAATAGAATAGACTACCTTATTATTTTACATTAAATATTTTAATCATACAGCAAAAGTAGAAAAGTGAGCTGGAACATCGTAAGATAACATAGGTAAGATAAGGATAAATATACCTGTTTACTAAAGTACAATTTCCATAAAATTGTAATTATTTTAATATATTAAAGACCATTCGATTTAGAGAGTCTATATTAAAAGATCTACGTTCTATCAAACCACGATATCATTCAATACTAGAATTGATATATTTCTTTGAAAATCCGTAATGAACTCGCTTCCCGGTGTATCCCTATTTATTAGAGCACGCGCATATGTACATATGTATGTCTGTACAACATGTGTAGATGGCTCTATATCTGCTTGTATCTATAAATACAGCAACTTCTATATTAAATCAAATCTATAAAGACACAATTTTCTTCAATATTTCGTTAATTGATAACTGTGGAGTGTGTTCGAAGACGTCATCGATTCTTACAAAGCAGACAACTAATCTTTTTCAATATTTGGAAAGTCCTTCGTAATCAATATCCATATTCAAATATAGATATTGAATCGAATAGCACTGCAGAAAATATGTTCAGGTTTCATTTTGCGTGTGTACGGCGTGGCCGACGCGGCACTGCAAAACTAAACGATAACAATGGATGAATCCTTTTCGGTTATAAATGGCGCTTTATTCACAACACTTTCAAATGCAGGGAATGTTCTATACGCGAAAACCTACGAAAAGAATAAATAATATGAACACAAATGACATAATAGGTTGCAAACAGAGAGAATAGCTCTAGCTACGATAGAAAGTTAAATAACGTAGTTGAAAATGCAATTTAAATGAAAATTGATAAAAGAATTGTATTGTATTGTCTTTAAGCTTTCGTGTATTAAATATTGAACTGTAGCGCGATGGAAGCTGGAAACTGGTGTTTACTTCACGAATATAAGCGAAATGTGTAGAACAATTTATTCTATGTTTTACAATGTGTCATAACTGTAAATAGTATCCATAATTTCTACTTCTTTTCTGTGTGTAGCCACATTTTAATTGTTTGCGTATTATATGTCCGTAAGTGTGTTCGTCTACCAAAACCTAAAATGAAATTTCAAATAAGGAAAATTAGGGACAAGGAAATTTACTTTACGGGTTTTTATACTCCTAAGGGTGCGTACCTTAAATGGTGCTTCTTATTTCTATACTATTCTACTAGCGAATCATCGGTGCTTATATGTATACATATTAACGATACCTACGTTAAGGTAAGAGAAATCTCTTGCTGCATTCATCTTTTGAAGTCCCAGCTCCATACAGGGACGATCAAATCAGTTGAGGTCAAAAAGTAGATATGGTGGATCTGATAGTACGTGCATACAGAACTGCACCTACAAATAATGCTAGTGGAAAAGGCGAGCAGATGTAGATCCATGAAATAGTCTGGACTACACCAACACTGCACAAACAGAAATATGTATATGATTTCTAAGTGTGGCTCGTGTTGGGGTCTATAATAATCCTACCGGTATAAGAATTTTTATCTCGCATGCTGAACCAGGTCTCATTGTACAGGAATTTCGTAAAATCACATTAACGTTAATTCTGGATCACTTCTGAGTATTGAAAGATGGCTGGAAAACATTATTAAATTTGTCTAGAATAATCGATATTTTAGCATCAAAAGGGAAACAAGTAATTTAATAGAGTAGCTATTAGTCGTAGCTATTAGTCGATAAAAAAATCACAAAGGGCAGCATTAAGCCTTTAATTTATTCGGTAGTAGTTCAGTTAAGTAAACAAGTGTAACGGCAAACCATGACGCTGAGAGCATGAGACTGAATGACTTTTTTGTACTATGCCATTTAGTGGAAACAAATCCTGGGTGTTTAAATGGCGATATTTGTAAAGATAAGATTATCAACCAAAGAGAAAGAGAAAGTTTCTGAAACACAAAGGCAAATATAGGACAAATCGAGTCGATTTACGTTTATATGGAGTACAAAAAAGAAAGTCTCAATATTCATGCAAAAATTACGTTATTAGAGAAATGTAGCGACTATAAAAGAAGAACAATGGAAAAATTATGTTTTTTTGGCATAAAACTAACTGCAGTTGATTGCTAATAACTTTTCAAGCAGATTTATTTCATTTTCAGTATCCTTACTATTGTAAGTGTATTTTATTACACTTAGGGTGGGTTTATCAATGTGAGGATAAGTAAATGAACTTAACTTAGATAAAATTTTATTCGTTAGATAATTATAATGAAATGTTTATTGTAGTTACTTAACTAACACTTTTATCCTCACATTCATAAACCCACCCTTAGTACTCCTATTTCAGTTGGCCCACTTAATAATGTCCTAGTTTTTTTAACACTATCGAAAATAATAAATGCTACATAAAATTTTAGCTATCAATTTAATTAACAGTACATATTTAATAATATTCAATAGAAAGCAGAAACTTTGTGAATTTGCTTTCAAAATTGATCGCAAAACAAAAAAAACCCTTCAGAAATTAGTACTTTCAAATTATGTAAGCAATTTTATTTTATCACAAAATCAACAGCAGATGGTTGTTGGAAGAGAATGCCCGGATAATTGTCAGTAACTGTTAGAAGGTATTCAGCAAAATGGATGGTACAAAGGTTAACAATGAACAAAGCTTATCGTAAAATGAAAAGATCTTTCTTTTTATCCCAGCAGTGACAGCAGCAGCATAATTAAAAAATTTATATATATATATAAACCAGCGACGACAACGACTGCAATTGCTATTAACTTGAAACTACATGCTTATTTATCAAATTTTTCATTTTGAAAAATCAAGCACAGAAATTTGGAAGTAACTATTATTGTAGTGTATAGTCTAAAACGTATGGTTAAAACATGGATTTAAAAGTAAAATTATTACGAACGCCAATAGAAAAACATTAAAAGGAGTTATTGTCAAAAATCGACAGGCTAAAGATCAAGTTAAGTGGTTTGTAAAATGAGTGTTATTAAAAATGAAAAACTTTTTTATATTATGGTGAGTACCAATGATCAAAAACAAACACACACAAAACACAACACAAAAATTATACAACTCAGCAATAGCATGCAATACAATGGGGCAATAAGATCGGATTAGGAGCTTGCGTTAGAGATGGTAGAAATCCAGTTGTGGGCAAAGAAGCCACTCTATTCAGACTGTCTTAGGAGAACCATAAATTTTTTTACATCGACTATGGCCTCTGGCAGCATGTCATCTATGTCATGATATATTTCGTCATGATATTAGCTACAGACTCACTTGTAATAGATACCATTATTAAAAGACATATATTAACCAGAATCTTGTATTATTGAGTGTCTTGCTATATTACTTTACAATCTAGAGAGATAAGCAAAGTCCATTTCATTGAAGTAGCTGCCGGTATAAATAAATAATTACGACATTATAGTTGAATTATTGGTTTTGCAGGCCCTGTTGAATATTTGTCATCAAGACAAGGTTTTCTGTTCAAGAAGAAGGGTACAGTTTGCTACACTTCAACAGGAGCCTTAAAATTCCATTCAAATATTCGTCAGGGCCTGCAAAACCAATAATTTAACTATAATGTCGTAATTATTTATTTATATCATGCCTTCCATTAATTAATGGAAGGCATGATATAACGTGCATGGGTTTTAGATAGTCCCAGTTAATCTCTTTGAATCCATGCGGACTGAGTTGAAAAATGTACTATGGAAACATCCTGTTTAAATTAATCCGAAACGCCGAGAAAGGTTAATTTTTATTTGGGAGAAAAAGTTTGTCATCAATAAATTACTACGTTATAAGCCCCCGAATACTCATTACATTACATTAAAATATTAAATTGTTCAATTTTACAAGTTTTATTAAATATACGTTAGCTTTAAGACTTTGGAAGATATGAATATTTAAAGATTAACTATTTTCATGTCTCTTTAAAGATGATTGATATCAAATAAGTTGGAAGTGCCTAGGAATACAAAAAAAAAACACCGAGACAGAGATTTTTGTTTGGAGGGGGAAACTTTTTACCATCCATCTGCAGATCTGTAAGTCATCTCACAGCTTTTGTTGTTCTATAAGGTGTCTTAAACGTAATATCTCGAAGCTTTCGCAGCGGTGAGTATTGTCATTACTCGTGACCTTAAACTATGAAATGGTATACTTGAACTGCCTATGTTCGAGCATCATACTGAAATGGTACGCTTAAGCCGTTCCCTATTTGAATGTCATGTTGATATGATAGGTTTCGGCGATTGATATTACAATTAATATATCTATGTTATGACTTTTATGTACTTATCTTTCAATTCCCGAAGTGTTTCCACTTGTACTCTGTCCACTGTCAATGAAACAGCAAATTAATTAAATACCAATTTATTCCAGAACATATAAAATTTATATAATTTTATATGTTCTAGTTTCAAACTAGACTAAGTAAGTAATACTAAGCATATGTACTTCTGTGTTTATTTTTCTTCATTTTTTGTTGCTCAGTATATTATCTTTTACTCATTGCGTAAGAATAGATAAAATATGTTCTAGACGTAATACTCAATGCAAGACTTACCAGTATAAGAAATAACTATATTTTTCCGGCAAAACTGTGAATGAGTGCCAAGATATTTTCATTTTATAGATACGTTGTTTGTATCGCTCCCTTTTCATAAGAGTATATTTATATGTGGAATTCTCTAGATAAAATGCTTAGTATGTACCTGCTGTTGTAGAATATTGCACGATTAGAAATTCCATAATGAAAATAATTACAATAGGACTGTAGCAATTGCTACTACACTGCATACACAGCATATCTAGATGAGATATATAGAATATGCATTTTATTTCGGCAACATTATGTTATTAATACGAGTACCAAAGTTGTAAAGTAAAAGAAGAACCATTTTTTGTAGATACAATAAAATGAATGATCTTGTGTTTTCATTTAGATATATGTTTATGTTTTGTAAACTTGTTACTAAACTGGAAAGTATTATATATTACTTTAAAAAGTAAGAACTGCACACGGATTTATTATAATTAATTAAAGACAAAAATAAATCTCTCAGAGAGATATAAAACGACATAAACTACGTAAACAATTTGTGACTAAAATTTTAGAGAATTCTTTACGCATAAAGAAGGGTTGGCTGTGCTATTGGATGTGACGCAATGAGGGTCACCTATTTTTAAAACGACCCATTCCGTAACGTTTTACGTAAGCAGTAGAAAAATACGTTGATGCAGAAAACATTTTTATTTAATAAAGGGATCGTGTGAACTACCTGTCAATAACACTTCAACAAATGGTTACATTGTACTATAGGGAAATATGACATTACTCAAAATATATTTTATAAATATTTAATAATATTATGGCATTAATATATTTGCTGTCTTTAACAGCTTGTACATAATACAACAGTAAACAAAATTTATCCACTTTTATTGTTTGAAAATTGGTTTCTGGCGCTATTGTTAAAACCTACTTTTTCTCTCGCTTCTGATAGCATACTACCTATATCCTCTATACAGGATGGGGGATAGAGACTGTGCTTTGAAAAATAATTGTTGTCATTATTGAAAAATTTTGTCTTGCAAGGTAAGCGGAAATTAGTATTGCATATGATTCTAGCGCCATCACAGGTTTTAGTTCTTTGAAGCTTTCGTAGTGTTATTGGTAACCTTTTTTGCTAATAATCTCTCGTTATTAATAGAATCTATGTTAGGTCAGTGATCTAGTTATTCTATTATCAGAATATCCTTTCGATGAAGCTAATTCTTAGTTTATTTGAAAGTATGGACAGTAGGCTTGTCTTGCTGAAATATCCAGTCGATGTTGTACCTATTAGTCTCTTAGTTACTACTGATTTGGCTTGCAGTCACATTATCCAAAAGAGTAAAGTACTAATGAGAACTGTCTTCCGATTAGTGTTTATTTCTTCCATTATGTTTGGTGTAGAAATTACTCAACTTAATAAAATTCTTGATCAGGTGATTTCACCTTCCTTTATTGGTTTTTTTTGTTGTTACATTGACTCCGTAAGCTGTATTACCTGTCTGGCTATCAATGCAAATCTTGCGGTGTAGTTTTATGTGTACAAATTGTGTTGAAAAGGCCCTGTGACAGCATTATACCGCTTTTTATAATGCCGTGCTGTTAATCACTTTGTTCCCAACAGCGAATGGTAAGTCGATCCGGATTTCAACTCTCTGAAAAAAAATGTCACCGTCGCTCCAGAGAATTGAAACCCGGCTCCTATTGTCCCGCCACAATGATCGGGATCAATGAGTCAGCCGCCTAACCCCTACGGTTATCGACCCGTTGTTGTTGGGTTTGAGGACTTTGCCCCTTGAAAACAATTGATTTCTATTTTGCGCTCTC
The DNA here is from genome assembly GCA_023690525.1 of Holotrichia oblita. NCBI lineage: Eukaryota > Metazoa > Arthropoda > Insecta > Coleoptera > Scarabaeidae > Holotrichia > Holotrichia oblita. The sequence continues at coordinate 50,011,485 of CM043021.1, forward strand.
GTTTAGCAATTAACGACTCTGTTTCCTTTTATTTAAAAATATGGATTTACTTGAGTAATTTTACTGCTGTGAATACATACAGGGTGGCGCATTAGTGCGACGAAGTCCAATTGCTCCTGTATTATAGGAGAAATGAGAAAACGTTATTAAGATAAAAGTTGAAGGGGATGGGGGGCTATAACCTAAAAATATTTTTAACTATACAGAGTGTCAAATAAAGACGGGGTAAACTAAACTTACTTTATTTTAAATAGAACACCCTGTATATTTTTACTGTTTACGATTCTTCTAGGGCTTACCTTTATTATAATATAGGGTTTTGCTATGTTATTCAGTTTGCTTTAGAAGATATGGGAAGTTTAGCATGAATTTAATAACAAAGTTGGCGCCTCCTACTGTACTACGGCTTCCACATAAAATAATTCATCTGCGCTAGAAACATTTCTAATGTGATCTCTTTTCATCAAAAATTATTTATTTATGGGCGTATTCAATATTTATATACAGGCCGAGTCATAACTCGAAATGTTTATTTTCTCCCCTATTTCAAATTGATCACCCTGTATTATTGGAGCAAATTCCTCTCCTTACGAACTTTATTATTTACTAAACATTCGCTATAGCCAAATGTGTTAGTTTTTGAGTTATTTGCGTTTCTGTAACGAAAACATGATTTGAAACAAAAACGGGTTTGATTTTAATTGACTCATCGTGATGCTGAGCTAAGAAATAATAAAGTACCTATAGTACTAGGGTTGCAGTTTGTTAACAGTGGAAATAGTAGCAAAACAATATTAGTAGTTAAGATTCTTAAGTATTATCTGAGACAGAATTGAATGAGAATATTGATATTGATGATATTAACGAGCTTGAAGTTTTGATATAACAGAATAATTTTATTGGTGTTTAGAAGTATAGATTGATATGGTTTTTGTGTTGGGAGGAAGCAATAAGAGTATTTTGCTCGCAAAAAGACTTTATCATCAGCAATTCCCTAGTAGACGACAACCAAGAGCAGGAGATTTTGAAATTTTCTTGCAACGGTTTTGTCGTACTGAAACTATGAATTATGAAATATCTAAATGAACCAATACCGATTAAACAGAAGAATAAATACATCCATATTATGCGCAACGGCACCAAGAGTTGACTGATGACGACCGTAGAGAGACCATAAAAATAAATACACAAAAATAAATAATTCTGTAATTAATCGATGGTTTTAGCCGTTACTTTGTGGTACATTTTGTAATATAAAATAAATAATACTTTACTTTGTTTAACCACTTTGTTTACTGTTGAGATTGGTTGAAACTGCAGTAAACAATATTAAATAAAGTGGTTTAACAAAGTAAAGTATTATTAATTTGAAATTCTGTAATTTGTTACTATTTCGCATTTTTTTGTTTTTTTCAAGTTTCATAATTAAATGCTATCTTATTAAGACTTTGTGTTTACTATTTATGTCATTTTCCCATTTAACCAACTTATTCTAAAATAAATTTCAATCATAGTTAATACTGCTTTTTTCACTCAACTTTGCGGCATATAATGATAATTTTAGAGATTTAGGTATACAATTATATTTTCCCAGCTAAGTGGCAGTTTTCGTCTAATATTGCTATTCAACTAATCAGAATCAAATACGTTTTTACTTAAAATCATGTTTTCTATTTATAAAAACGCAAATAACTCAAAAACTAGCACATTTAGCTATAGGAAATGTTTAATAAGTAATAAAGTGCGTCAAGAGAGGAGTTTACTCCAATAATAAAATACAGGATGTTCCATTTGAAATAGGTGAGAAAATAAACATTCCGAGTTATGACTCGCCCTGTATATAAATATTGAATACGTCGATAAATACATAAGTTCTGATGAAAGGAGATAACATTAGAAATGTTTCTAGCGCAAATAAATTATTTTATGTGGAAGCCGTAGTACGGTAGGAGGTGCCAGGTGTTATTAAATTCATGCAAAACTTCCCATATCTTCTAAAGTAAACTGAATAACATAGCAAAACCCGATATTATAAAGGTAAGACCTAGAAGAATCGTAAATAGTAAAAATATACAGGGTGTTCCATTTTAAAAAAAACTAAATTTAGTTTACCCCGTCTTTATTTGACACTCTGTATAGTTAAAAATATTTTTAGGTTATAGCCCCCATGCGCTTCAATCTTTATCTTAATAACGTTTTCTCATTTCTCTTATAATACAGGAGTAACTGGACTTTCTAGCACTAATGCCTCACCCTGTATGTATGTGGATAAAGTAAGATTATAGATTTAGAAATTCCTTTTTTCTTTGTAGTTTGACGTGTCTAAGTTGTGTGCATATTAAGAACAGAAGTATTAACGATATAGAAAAGTTATGTACCTATCTCTAAATAAAAACGAGCGTACGGAAGTAATAAACATACTAAAGTGTAAACAATACTAAGTTCAAGGTAATTTAATAAATTATAGGAATTAATAGGAAATTTGATAAACAAATTGACTCCAGTGATACATCTACACACCTTCAAAAAGATGTTCACATTAATTAAGGAACCTAGAGCTTAAATATAATATAAAACTGAATAAAATAAGTCAGTGTCACGTAACAATACTTTAGCTTTTATATATTTAGCAATAAATAAACAGCCGAGGAAGCTTAACAACTTTCTTGTCCTGGAAGGCAATGCTTGACTTTGTACTATGTATATTTAACTCGGTGAACTAGAAATGTTGCTTTTTTTCTTTATTTAACAGTCATGATATTTACAATTTTTATATTTTGTTCTATTTGTTGACCGTGTTTGGTATAATTTTCTTTTATAATTTGTTGGGTAATGACGGTCAAAATTAAGTTAAGTTTAATATATTTCTCCTTTTACGTTTCGATACATATGTTTTGTATCATTTTCACTAAAATATCAGTAAAATTATTGCATAGTGTAATTTTACTGATATTTTAGTGAAAATGATACAAAACATATGTATCGAAACGTAAAAGGAGAAATATATTAAACTTAACTTAATTTTGACCGTCATTACCCAACAAATTATAAAAGAAAAAGATATTTACAATATAATTTTCTTAATTAGTACCGCCTATCTACCCTAATAGGTTCTTTGTCTCATTTTATGCTTTATCCTATTTTTTCCCAGTTGCTTTCTATTCTGACCAAAGCCTGCTTAACTCCATCATGCCATATTTCTCCGAACTGCTTTTTGTCTTCTCTTTGTTCCTTTACGTCTTCAACACCATTTTAGTTAACTTTGTATTATCCATCCCTTTACACGTCTAAACGGCCTGATTATTATTTCTTCTATCGTTTAATGAATTAACGTTTAAATGTCCCCGGTTGCGATTTTCTATTGCCCATGTTTCTGAGGTCCTTCCTCTCAACTTTTGAGTTCTTTTTTAGTTGCTATTTTTCGTGTATCTTTCCATTGCCTCGCTTTGGCATATACTTGTCTCCATCCGTTTTGTCACCTGTTGTATACAGTTCTCACATACCCCCAACTTGATATTAAATGCACACTATATTGTTATGTGATAATTAAACTTATTGTAACTTATTGTTCACGTTAATTGTTAAAAAAAAAAAAATCTTAGAACAGCGATAGAGGGAGTGGAAAAAGAAAAACACAAATATAATAATAGTAATTTTTTATTTGAGACAAAAATTCAAAATTTAATGTATCATACACATACAAACACATACATGACACAACACGACCCGATTAGGCATCAATTTCTAAATTAAAAATACATCGTACAATAAATTAGAAAATCTAGTGGGGAATGACGTAACGGCAGTATTGGTAGTTCGGAGCAGCAGCAGGTGGATGTAAACAGATTTGTTTTGACAGTAAGAAAACAGTCAGCAAAAAATTTTAATTTAAAGAAAACACACATAAAAGTATTTAACAAACAATTAGATATTTATACAATAACACTACGAGTGATAAGTGGGCGTCAGAGTATAAAAAGAAGAAAGAACGGAGAACAATTCATCAGGACGAGCGAACTTAAAGGGAAATTGAAGAGGATTAACTAAAGAAGAATAAAAAAATAAACACGCACACACACACACATATAATTAGCAAGGTAAGAAAGAGGGTGGGATAATTTTAAGACTTTTTGTACAATTTTATTATTATATTTTTGTTAATAATTTCAATCTTTCATTTCTGTCGTTTGTGACAGAACAATATATTTCACCGCTAAAGTTTACTTTTAGTTGACTTTGTAATGGTTAAGTACAAAGTTAGTTTCCTTCATCTTTGAATCTCAATGTTATTTGTACATTTAGATTTTAATTTATGCAACTATAACTGTATCATTTGTTGTTCGGCTAAAAAACTGTCAAAATTTGGAATTTCATACACTGTGCGGATTTAGTTAGTTCCTTGTCAACACAAATTTTGTGATAAAGTCCGATATGCGAAACTGTTTATCACAGAAAATCGTGCGCTCGTCAATGCCCGTTAGCGTTTCTGTACCAACTCTACAAAATAATACATCAGTTAATTCATTATGTTCGCAAATGCAATTATAGGTAATTCCTGATTTTATCGTTACAATGTGTAGAACTATAGAAACTTCACTAGAAATATGCGCGGCTATCACACGTCCGACTAAACATAGTCAAATAAAATTAGTTCTGTTTCTACTAAAAGCAAATACTAAAAATAAAAAATCCCAAAATTTCCGCTAGAACTACTGAAACTATTTACCGAGAATTAATGTAGGCAATTATTATCGACAAATAGATGACACTCACAATATGCGAGTGATCAAATTTGTCCCGGTGTTTTTTGTAATCAATGTGACACTGATAGAAATAAGCAGGAAAATATACATCAGTATACCGTACCAGAACTGATGGTTATTATAATGATAACTATTTATATTAGTTGAAAATACAATTATATTTAGATGGGAAGTAGTATTAGATTATATTATTATAATTTTTTTAAATAATACGTCGTCCACCATGTTTTTAGTAAAACTATACTACCGCAAAATTATGGTAATCGTTACTACAAAACGAATAAGTATCACAAAATTGTTATGAAAGTACTACAAAAGTATAACGAAAATACCCTGGTATATAGGTACTACCACAAAAGAATCATTACAAACATTTTGTTATATTTGTTAGAATATATTGTTTATTGTGCAATATTTTATGGTCTACACTTCTTCAACATTGTAACTGCAAACATTTACTGTCTCACTAGTTCAATAGTTGAGCTAAAAATGCAGTATGATGGTAAATAAATGCTTAATTTCGTCGGCTTTCGTTGCTCGTCGGCAAGTGACGAACAAAAGGCTTCAATAACTTCATTATTAAATTTCCTTTTAAAGGTAAAGCACTGCTCATCACAAACTATTTCCCGATCTGGCTCAAAAAGAACCATCCTGTGGTCAGATATAACATTATCCAGAACACAAACGGTTCCTGAGAGATTTGTAAATATATGGTCAATTATGGTTGAGGAATGACTAGTCACCCTCGTTGACTACTTCACTCTACTAATCAAATTAAAGGTCGCTAGTACGTCGGACAGTTGATCAAAATATTTCCTGCCAACTGAACCGACAGTGCAGTCTAAGTTAATATCACCAGCCAAGACTATATCTATGTTCGGTGCAAAAAATGATTCTAACGCGCCCAAAACATTGTCAATAAAAATATTAAGTTCACCATCAGGTGCCCTGTATACCGTCAGCACAATAGTGGTAGTGTTAGAAACATCATTGCCATAATATACAGCACACATTTCACAGTGTTTGTCAACAGAAAAACGGCTTACATCAATTGATTTGTATTCCAGATCTGATTTGCAATACATAGCTACACGCCCCTTCTGAAGGGTTTGTCTACAGTAAAAGCTACATAACTTATAGCCTGATATAATTTTACTCACAATCTCATCACTAGAAGCATGCGTTTCAGTCAAACAAATAAAGTCCACCTTATAAGTATCTAGTTCAATTTCCAGAAGGTCAATCGATTGCAAATTCAGACTCTGGACGTTTAACAGCAAAAAACTTGGGCTATAGACTATTTCACTGATTGCGCCACCCTCCGCTTCTGAAAAAACTTGCTACTACATACCCCAGCCGGCCATAATTCGGGATTCATCGCTTGCTTGAAGTTCTCTTAATATATGGACACCTTGAAAGAGGAGTAGAATTCTGGGAACCTCGGTGTAAATGGCTCACACCTCACCTCCTCGAAAGATCCGCATAGCATCATTCTTAAGTCATCCGCAGTTGTAGATTTATTCACACGAGAAACATGTAGATACACCAGTTTTGGAACTCCTTTTACTTTTGCATCTATATTCTTACCAATCACAGGCCTCCTTCTGTTTCGGTGTGTCACTTTCTTTTATGGTTTCTCAGCAACACCTTCCTCAACATTAATGGCATTATCAGATTTATTCGGGGTAATGTTCCTTCTAGAAGTGTGGTTATTATTTCCGCTAATATCAAGGTTAACAATCTCGTTTAATTTTTGGTGGGATTGTATTCGTAATACTTCTGTAGCTGTAGCTAATTTTTTTTAATGTGGTGGGTGCTTAGTTGCAGTGACTCCGTAAACTGTATCGCTTGTCTGGCTATCACTGCAACTCTCGCGGTGTAGTTTTTGTGTGTGTATGTTGTGTTCAATTGGCTTTGTGAAAGCATCATATCGCCTTTTATGATGCCGCGCTGTTAATCACTTTGCTCCCAACAGCGAATGGCAAGTCGATCCGGGATTAAACTCTCTGAAAAAATGTCACCGTCCCTCCAGAGAATTGAACCCCGGCGCCTATCGTCCTCTCACAACAATAGTCAGCCGCCTAACCACTGCGGCCATCGACCCGTTCAATATATCCTTATTTACCATATTTTCTTTGTTTTTGTTGTTTGTTTGTTTACAATCTGCAGATGTGGTAGGTATAACGTTTTTACTGACTTTCTTTTTTGTCACAGATTCACATGTCGTATTAGAACGTTCTTTTTCTTCAGGTATTAACTTTCTCATAAGTGCAATATGTGACTTTAGTAAATCAATTTCATTACGCATTTCGTTTATTATTATATCTTTTTGTTTGATTATATATGAACATATACGTGCGTCAACCTTCGATTCCGTACTTGCCAATTCCTTCATGACATCGAAGAGAGACGTGTTCATTTCGGATATCAATTCTTCTTTTTCACAACATATTACAGCTGCACTGTCATCCGATTTATTATAGAACTTAGCACAACTAGCGTGAAACATACTTGCACAGTTTTTACACTTTATACCTCTTATCACATTAGATTTACATCTTTTACAGATTGAAGCGACATTTGCCGCGTGCGTTGTAGTCGGAGCCATCTTTACGCAATGTTTCAACAACATGGTCTCCAGCTTTCCTTTACTTTAAAATAGTGTTCATTGTTTACCGCTCGAAATAATGCGGAGTTTTCATCAACATAATTGTGATAATTGCGTTGATTGGCTCTCCGTATATTCGAAAATGATGATTCAGCCGTGAATAAAAGATTAGTAACATTTTTCTCTTGATTGTTTCCCGTTGTCGTATATTATAAATACCTAATGAAAATAAAAGTTGATATATATGTAATGTTATTGAATTATTTTTTGAACAGTAAACATTTCGAATAATTTGTTCAATTGTCTTTTTTAAATATTTTGAGTTTTTCTTCTGATGGAGTAAATTTAAAGCGAATTTACTAATTTTTTACTATCATACTGCCTTTTTACCTAGTAAAATTTCTGAAATACCGAAATTAGGTATATGATATGGTATAGCAAAGTTGTAGAACATTTAATTCTACGTTTTACTAACTTAATATACACAATGTTCCATTTGAATTAACGGAGATTTTAGATATTTTTCTTCGTCAAATTTGACATTTTCTGCGGACTCCTTATGCTGTAAGTCAATTTCTGATACGGCGTTTTGAAGAACCATTGTTAGCCAACAATTTGCGGTATCATGATTGACGAAACTTTATTAGAAAAAACATAGCAAGCTAAATATCTCCAAAACCGTCAATTTTTTCTTGTGAGTACATATGAGTAGCCTTTTGTTTTTCATGTAGATTCGAAATAAATCATAAAAAATATAAGTTTAAATTGAAGAAAAAACAACAAAAAGTTGTTGTCCTGTATAATCCGTATTATGTTAGGTTTGCAGATCTTGAGAAAATTAGACACATCAAATACAAACTATTCTCTATTACCCAGCTGCGCACCTGTATAACTCAAGAAAGGGTTCTGGATGGTACATTTGAGTCGTTAAGCTAACATAGTTGGTTTTATTTGTTACGCGAATCCTCTCTTATGTTTTATAGTTGCATACCTTATCTAAATTATAAAAGCGATCCGAATCGAACTTACAATTAGTTAATTTTACGGTTAACATGTTGCCGTTTAAACAACTAGTTAGAATGTATTCAGTGTCTTATTTAGGATTGAAACAAACGCATCAGTCTAACTGTTAAATATACGAGTACAATTGGGCATCGATTTACGATAGGACGATGCTCTTGAAAGTACCCTCGTAAAATTGATAGTAAAGCAATTACACTTTTAGATGCTATTAAGTGGGCTCTTGCATTTAGCTTGACCAGGAAAGCACTCAATATATATGTATATAAATTGAACTGATTCGCTGCGGTAAACATGTTGAATTGTTTTGTGTAATTTGTAATTCAAATGATATTGAAACAATTTCCCAATTAATTTGCGATTATAAAATGCACTACTGTATTTTATTTGTATTTGCATTGAAAAATTGAGATAAAATGAGTAAATACCGTTTATGCGAAAAATATCAAGATCACATAATTTATGAAAACATGAAGAATATTTTGACTAAATTCGACAACTACAAGCAATGTTTCGATGGCTAGTTACTTACAATTATAAATCCCATTAGGAAAAATAAAGCACCTTATTAAAGATAACATTAACATGAAATATGTATAGACATTTTGCCCTTAGCTTCTCAGGTTCGTTTTCATACAATCTCAACCCAACGGGATCATTATCTTCACCTTACTCTTTAATTTTATGACATCGTAACTAACACGTGAAGCTGAACTTAACTGTTCCATGTTACTATTTTTTTATTTTATACAGGGTGTACTACTAGTGCCAGACCATCGCACTAGTATAATGTATTGATATTCTTGAGTATTATGGGTGTTTTAAAATCAAGTCTATTTGAGAATTTACATAGTTTAAACTAGCAAATCATAGACACTGCTCTAACACTATAAATATATATGTAAATAAAGTGATCAAGTCATACAGAGCATGTATATAATATTAAATCAGTAAATATTGCAATGACGCAATCTGTCTACTTATATTTTTTAATGTAAATGTGACCAAGTCGACTTGACTACTTTTATTGGTTACCCACAATTGCATAACGAAAGTAACGGTTAAATTTCTTCTGGATTTATTATACTTTAAACACATTAAGAAGCTTAGTTTTATGATGCGTCCATACTACTACATTTTAATTTCCGCGATTGTACCTCATAAAATATACAAAAAAAAATTGGTGTAATTTTACATTTTTCCTAAATTCATTTTGAAACTCCGTTGTTTTCAGGATTGAATTTTATTAATACAATGGATGACTTGAATACATGTACCGAAAAAAAACTAATTTAACAGAACCAGGCACCTATTATTTAATGAAGGAAATAAGATAAATGACTCACACAATATTAATATTACATCAGCATTATTCGATTGTGAAGGCTAGTGCGATAATTTTGTACCAATCAATGAGAAGGAGAGACAAGATAAGAAACAACCACCAAAGAAACTTACTCGGTAGGACGGAGCTGACAAAACAACATGAAAAAAATATTTGTAAAAAGGCTTGCCGTATGAAACAAAAAAGGATTTTCAACTAGCAAAACTGGGCCAGTAGTATATTTTATTTATAATTGTAAAAGAGCTAGAACGAGTAAAAAAAACAAAAGAAACGAAATTTTATTAGTTTCATAAAGACGACACAAAAATTATAATATGCATGATAATTATTTTTAAATACACTGCGTAGTAATTATTAGAGTCGCCAAAGAGAAATACGTTTCAGTGCAGTGCGGAAAGTACCGTAGAGGAGCGAAGCGCGTGGCACGGAAACTCGAGCGTCCGTATCAAAGCACACTTGTTCGGTAGGGGAGACCGGGGATAGTATGGACACGGGGATACAATGGACATAGTTAAATTTCGCGTCCTAAGACGAATTTCATTGCCTCAACCGCTTCTACATCGTGGTAACGCTGCAATAGTAATTTCGATCCTGCCAAAAGCGATAGAAGATCAACATCCCAGATTCAAAGATATGCAGTATTTTAACATCGATCTATTAGAATTCTGCCTGCAGTAACAAATTTTGATATCTTTTATACTTTTTTATGTGTAGAAAATATGCCAAATATAAAGATTTTTGATATGTAGTGGCTGTTTTTGTACTACCTACATGCCCAACCATCTCCGAATACCGTCCACATTATCCACGGGGATAGTATGGAAATTTCAACGTTTTTTTTTTTGAAAAATACAAATCTTGGAGTGTTTATATTTTAAGTAAGTAAACGTGAAGGCTCGTTCTAAATATTCCGCCTAGAAACAAAAAATGTAAAATATTTGGTAGAAAAAATAAAAACCAAAAAGTGTCCAAACCATCCCCGGTCTCTATTATTTCACTGGTCGTTGTGAGTGCTTATCGATGCACACATGCTTAGAAAATGTCGCAGTTAGGTCCGGAAACGGCGTATTTCGCAAAACCAGAACACGTAATAACGAGTAGGCGGGATTTAGAATACGTAGATGATAGACTTAAATGTGCAAGGTGCGAATTGGCGTGTACCTAAAAAGTAGAAAACGCTGTTCTGCAATCCGTGGTAAACGATACAGCAAACAACTAACACTTGTTATAGGTGTCTGTTTTATTCTATGTAGTTACGGACATGAATGTTGCGAGTACGTAAATGCTACTGAACGCTCACCTTGATACGGGTGCTCGGCCCCTCCAAGTTGTTCTCCGCACAGCATTGAAACTTGCTCCTCTTTGTCGAGTGTAGTAATAATAGTCGGGCGAACAAAACTTTGTCTAGTACAAATCATGCAGATTTGATAGTGTTGATAAACGTGGACGGGCGGAACCTGGAAACAGAACTAAAACCACTATTATCGGGGATATTAAAGTCTGTATTAAATGATTTCCAACCATGGAATCTTATTCTTGCAAACTTTCAAGCAAACAGCTACACTCAAATTTGTCTATATGGAAAGTGCATTATATCATGAAAATATAAACATACATCATAGATAACCTACATAATATTCAGTATGATGCAGTAACGACAATGCTTTCGCAAATTAAACTTTTATTTATAGAGTGTGAATATTACGAGTGGAATAATTTTTTTCCTTTCGTGAATACAAAAGACATACGATGCCGAAATCCCCCATCTGATCTGAATCTGAAGACGCTGTAACGATAAAATAATATAAAGAAGTTATACATAAAAGCTGTTGCAATTTAACTAGAATTCCATAAATATTGCTGTATATGTGTATTGATGGAACGCTTTAAAGAAAAGTACGTTACTGTTACTATAGCTAAAGCAATCGATTTTTGTAATCTGTCAGAATTTCAACAAAATCAAAATTTGAGATGCATTGGTGTAGTACATATTTAAGGTGGACATTCTATTTCTTTGCAAAAGCGTTAGAATTTATGCTAAAAGAAATATGTTTTCTAAAAATCATACAGTGTGGCTAAAAACCAACTACAACTAAAGAAAAATGAGTGTTATACTTAAATCGAATAAACTTCATTTAATATCGTAAATATATTTTAACTTTGTTTGTATTTTAAATCTTCTTAATCTTAATATCTCCCATTTCTTTTATACGTTTTCAGATTTAAGGACACCTACGAGATTTTTTAAATATCTGGCAATTAAACTTCGAAATGTCTGTTGAAAGATTTTACTGTTATACAAGATTGATTGGCTAAGAAAATCGTTCTCTGTCAAATATATGTATGTTTAGCAATTAAAAACTTTCTATTATACATATGTACATATATGCACGATGGTCTAACGTGCGCACCATGGATAACATCTTTGTTTTTGAAACTATGTCGTCGATTAAAAATTCGAAAACTAGTAGTATTTTTTTTTCAGCACTTACAATTGTAAAATCGGGAAAACAATGGAATGACGTATTTTGAGTTTTTAGTAAAAACAATAATTTTTTAAATGGGACATTCAGTATATTATATACAGTACATTAAGTTAAGATCTATGTAATCTAAGAAATTGCATAGAAAAATTTTACTGTAAATTCGTCGAAGTGATTCGTATAAATTCAAAACTGATATCGTAAAAAAATAGCTGTATCCATGAAAAATAAAAACAACTGCTTGGTTAAAGTATTTCTAATCTCTCAGTTTGACGTTTGCATGTAAATATCGAAAATACTAACGAAATTGTAAATTTGAACCGTGATGTGTTAAAAAGAACTAAGAATTACCTGGAATTTACAACGAAATTTCTTTATGTAACACCCATAAAAATTAATAGGATTAGAAAAAAACATGGAATCAGAAAAAAATATATACATATTATTTAGAAACAGAATTTGTGTTCGTTTTCGATATAACTGGAAGTAGACAGGCAAACCTAAACAGCTTGTTAGTCAAAAAGGTTAAGAGTGGCTAGCCATGGGTAAGGCACTATTTATGGTTTTAGATTCAAATCTTGTCGGTGAGAGTTGTCGCAACGTCTCGCTAGAGTGATACTTCGGTTGAGCTACAATTCGCTATTGGGGCATAATTACCAGCGACGAGGAAATATTTTAGCTAACCCAGGAAAACACATTTACATACAAAATGTGCACAGCAGGGCTGCAGCTGCCCTTACCACAAAAAATTACAAATGTATGCAAAGACACTAATACTTCAAAAACGTTGTATTCATTACGAATTTGTAACAAATAACATACTTACACTAGAGTGTGTCTAGGATAGTTATTCAAAAAAGAGCACTGCGGATAACAACTTTTGAACATTGATGTATATAAACATTTTGGACAAACATGTAAAAGAAGTTACTATAAAATGATGAAATAATTTTAATTTATATTTTCAATTCCAATTTCTCTTTTGTTTGTGTATCAATTTTTAAAGAATATTTTTAAATTTCAATTTATTAAATGTAAATCATCTTCGAGATATTCCATTTTGCTTATATTCATTCATTTATATTTCCTATTTGTTGACAATGTACAGTGAGGTGCAAAGATATCCGGACACGTCTAGATAGAGAAATACCCTGCGCTCAATACTTTATTCCAAAAAGCCGCAGGGCACATTACTACCTGCTGAGGTTAACCGTAGTTTTTCTCGCTTACAATAACATTGCAATATACAAATGCGTATAATACGTATAGACATATAATATATGTATGTATATGGATATAGCATAAATTAAGATATGGGAATTTAAGCTTCTGTAGCGTCAAGTAGATGATTTTATTATTCCTTATAGTAGCATTACATAAAGCATTACATCTTATAAATGAATATCGCGACTATTATTTGACTAGTTAGTTTTAACGAAAATTAGTCAATATCTAAAATATACATATTACTCCTTTAGTTAATAATAAATCATTCAGCTTACGGTAATAAAACTTATACTGGAAAATACATTTTTAAGGCTTCATAAAGGTAGTAATATAGAGATAATTCAATTCTGTTTAATAATAACTAATGTATTTATATTTATTTATGTTTTTTAACATGTAGTTAGTGTTCTTATTTACGGTTCTATATATGATTCAGTTGTATGAGTTTTAGGTTCGTTGCAAGACAAAATAGAAAACAACTTACTAAAAGTGTTTTGACAGATTTATCATCTTTTAACTCAATTACATATTGAGAATAAAAATATTTCATTTTTATTATAATTAGTATAAATAGTAGGTAAATATTGTTTAAAATGATAAAAGCGATCTGGAGCTTTCGCCGATCGCTTACTGATAATATAAAAACCCTCATATCAGCACAAAATTCGAAACAAAATTTCTCAAAAACTAGCCAGTTCCATGTAATAAGGATGTTGCAGTAATTAAAATTACATCTTAAACATATTATACAAACGCGTATTGGCGAATTACGTGTAAAACCAAATGTGCCCGTATAGCAATATAATTTTAGTAATACCGTACCTAGTTTTTAAAACATTTTTCATCTGAAGATGATTCATTTAATACAAGCGCAGATAACAACAGGTAACTTATTTAATTAGAAATTTCATTTAAATACTTCTTAGTATTACTAAAACCGAAATACATATACATATACATATTATATGAAGAAAAAGTCAGAAGAGATTAAAGATGTATGTATGTTACATATGAGTATTTGTCAAGTTTATAGGTGCTTACGATTGGATAATCCACAAAAACAACTCTATTAATCTATATATCTTATTCTAGAATTAAAGTGTAGCATTCTGTTCAGCATTAATTATTTATTTTATACACAAACATTATTATTGTTGTTTTTAATGTATTTTACTATAAAAATTAATATACATTTTTTATGAAATTTTACTTATCTTTTATTCCCTATCATTAATTACAACTTAAATTTATGCTAGTTCACATTTTCGATTACAACTTTATCGTAATCTTCTTTTTGAAAATTAAGTGACAAATAATATCAAACTTTAAAGACATGCCTGTTAAAAATATTTATAACCAAATTAATCATTGATACATTGAGTCATGAATGAACACTAAGTTAATGTTAAAAAATTGTTAATATAACTAAAGTGATTTTCACTAAACAGAATTAAACAATTAAACAATTTACTTTCTATTATGACCTCTATTGTATTATAACTTGACAAAATATTTTATGAGTTTGTAACATAAATAATCAGATACACTAAAGCCTAAGTAAAAAAATTTGATAATGTATTCTTTTGCGAACGCTTTATTACCGCATCTTATAAAAAAGGCATCTGATAGCTTTTCACCTGGTGAAGATATATAATGTGAACATGCATATATTACTATTTTGTGTCGGAGGACAACAATCTTTTTTTTTCGGTATGTTTTTGTAAAAATGCTATTCCTCTTAATAGTAGGTTGAATGATTACAATTCAATAAAGGAGTCATATGTTTATTAATTTTTAGTAAAACGGACAACTCGGAAAATATCCGTGATATGGAACAACCGTCCTAAATTCTAACATTTTAATTTATATAATATGTCTACATATATGTGTTTATATAATACAATGTTATTGTACGAGTGACAAACTACGGTCCCACCCAGCAGGTACTAAGCTGCCCTGCGGCTCTTTGGAATAAAATATTGAGCGCAGGTTATTTCTCTATCTAGACGTGTCCGGATACCTTTGCACCTCACTGTACATAAGATGTTATGATGTCATTTCCTTTTTGATCTATGAAGTAAGAATAAAGTAATTATACGATAAGTGAACATGCATCATACAAACGGCCACATACTCTCTCATGCATCTCGGAAGAGGTGAAATTTAGTTTGGATACATTTTCAGAAAAAATAGAAGTGTACCGTATTCGATTAAAAAAATGGAAATTATATGTCTAATGCCGTTATTAATGATAATATAATTTATCACGATCTAATTTATTTGAAATTATGTGTTATTACATATTTATATATTATGCGGATGTTTACGTTTTCTATTGAGACTACTGTTGCTTCTGTAAGAATTAAAGTTTTTACAAATAAAAAGTTGAATCTACTGAAACAGAATCTCGAGGCGATTACTTAGCTTTGTATGTTTCCTACAGAAGATTTTAAAGAACAACGTTAAAAGCTGCAATATTTTGCCTTTATAAGTTTATCATATTATCCGAATCTTTTTAAAAGAAAAATATTTCACCAACGAAATTTTATGCTTTGGTTCGTGTTATAAATATTTTCCTCTTCATCTAAGTGCGTAACTTTTCTGAAGTTACATAGGAATCATTTTTATATTCTCTTATCGTAGCATTAATAATCTGTTTTTTTGTTGCGGTATATTGGGAAATATGACCATAAAATATTCTTAACATACTTTACTTTATTTATAATTTTGAGCTTGTGCGGGAAGAATGTGAAATTTAAATTTCAACCTCATTTTATTTTCTTCAAAATTAATTGAAAGAAATAATCATGTATTGACGGTAACATACATATTAGTAACATGTAACTTTAGCATCCTTCTTAGAAGCATATTAGATTTTATAGAATTGCTTCATTCGCCACTGAATCTTGTTTCCTCTCTCAAAATTTAAATATATCGCTAGAGGACACTTTATATTTATAAATTTGTCATGGGCAGAGTTATAAAATTACACATTTAGAAAAAATCAATCAAATCGTTTATTTAAATTCTTGTATTTTTATCTTAAGATGATCCGCACACTTTACTTTTATTACTACTTGACCTTATATTGTTAGCAGTTGATGCGTGGTTCGAACCTTTGGAATGCTAGATTAATGTTTGTGGGTGACATATTGCAGAACGCTGTTTTTTTCGTGTTATTATAAACTTGATAAAAGGGATTCTTGCAATCAATACTTCAGGTTCGAAGTAACGTAAATTCACCTTTTTAAAAACTTTAAACGTCGAAATTGTTGTACAGCAAGTTTGAAAACTGAAGAAATTTGCACTGATTACTGTTGCAAAATCGATTTTATTGAATGTTTCTCTTCAGTGTTATTATCTTACGTAGCTATTCCATATTCGTTTCTCTACATTACATAATCCTATTTTGAAAATTTATTGACACACTTGTCAACATTTTTGGTGTTATGGCTTTTTGAATCAGATTCCGAACATTTGTTGGTTCTACTTCATACATTTACATATATCTTTAATATAACCCCACAAAAGGAAACCTAAGCGCGTAGATCATTGCAGGCATTTTAAATTATTGTGAGACACTATATACACACATTATACATATATGTATTTGAACTTAAATGACTATGTACTTACTAATGCAGATGAGACTTTTTGAATAACATTAACTGGATGAAAATGAGAGAGTGTGAGTTCTTCTTACGCGTGTGACATTACTATAACTTTATAAATAGCTGAAAAAATTACATACCTAACGCAATTATTACATACAGGTTGGTGCAACCAACCAAAAAACCGTTTTGCAATTTGATTGAAAGCTACATGGGCTACGTTTTAAAAATATTTTCTTTATACAGGATGATCGAAGCAGTTGGTGACAAACCAAAGTTAGGTTTTTTTAATAAGACACTCGGTATTAAAATATTACAATCGATTCAGCTAATTACTACAAACAATTTGATATAACTTTGTTGTGTGTTTGGTCTAAAACCTACAGTTACGGAGAGAAAAGCGATAAAACTTGAAAAAACGCTTCAATGTCATCCATTAAGAACCGGAAATGAATACTAAAAAACCAAGTGTTTCACTAAATGTGCTAAATTGTTGAGTAAAATAATGGCCCACATTTAACTTGAAACTATTTGCCGTTATACAGGGTGATCGAGTTTTGTAAATCTATTTTGGACTTCGTCTTTTCAATTGGAATACCCTATATATTATTTTCATATGTTAAAAAGAGTTTAATTAGCTTTCTAAAAATACCATATGTTACCCTTTCGACTGACGGTTTTTAAGCAAATTCACTATAAATGCAATTTTTTTAAATTTGTCACATTTAAAGATTTAAAGTCATCAGGCAATGAAGCATGTAATTAGAAATAAGCAAACCATAAAAAATATTCAGTATGTACGCAGAGAATATAAGAATTTTACACCTATTTAATGACAAAAAAAATATTAGTACCTAATCCAAATTGTTAAGTGTTGCTACAGTCGATGTTCAAATAATACTACGTGTAAACGAAGACACATTTAGAGCCGATCGGTAAATTGCAAATTGTAACTTTTTGTGAAGTACGTGCCGGAATTTTGTCCAAACTTCGCTTTTTTTATCGAATTTTTCGTAAATGCAATTTTCTGGGAATTGCTACGAATAGTTAAACTCATCGAGTTAGAGTATTTTAATAAAGATGCTGTAAAACTTAACAAGTGGATAGTAACTGCCATTCCTGTCAAATCGTAATATTTCCGTTTTTATGTTCCAGTTAAAACATCTAGGTGTAAATTTCCTGTTATCTTCGTGCATGATTTCTACAGTTATATTTCTAACTGTAATATTGCATCATTATTAAAGTTTAACAAAATTTAGGGTAGAGTGAAGCAGATATGGATATAAGCAGATATGGATTATAAGTCTACTATATTAGTAACTATATGGTTTGACTGCTAATTTTTGAGATTGTAATCTTTCTTTAGTAACCTATCAATAAATAGTAACAAGGGATATTGCTTAATGCTAATAAAATAAATTGAAGTAAACATTCTGTAATACAAAGAAATAAATAGGTCTATATGCTCTATGCTCTATGTTTACTACATATGACTAAAGATTGAGCTATAGTTTACAAACACTTAGAGCTAGGCATATGACCTACATAGCAACATACAGAAATGAGAAATAATTTGAAATATCTTCAAAACCATTCATTTTAACTATATACATGCTTTATTCAAACTAATGGATAATAAAATTGGGCTTCCAACTAACCCATAAAAATATAGTGTTGAAGATTTTCGCATTTCAATTGTTTCAAAAAAGACACTGATCTTTAGAACACTTTGAAGAACACATCTACATCTGTTTACTGTCATCATAGGAGATGCTTCTAACGTTATGTCAAGTTTCATAATGTTACATTTTTCCGTTATCGATATAATGGCTTTTTCTGAAGAGAGCAAAATGTCAAAATTTTCAAACAAATGTCAATATCTTGTAAACTAATGAAAATAATTGAACATGATGCTAATGGTTACGGACAAACTAAACACCCTGTATATCGCAGAATAATTTCATGTTATAAATTTCGTAAAACTAAACAACTATTGTATTTAAATATTTGATGTATTTTGCATAAAAATGGAGATATGGAAGAATATCACAGTATTGTTACACCGTGAATATATAATACTAGTACTAGTTATTAATGTCACAAGGTTACTATGGAATGTAAATTGATAACAAATAAATGTTACAGTAGCACTTAGCTAAATATAACGAACGTTATAGTTAGAGCAGACCAATTTCCGTGTGCGCCATGTGCGCCGATGTGAGGATGATTGTATTGTATATTAATAAAATGTCGTCGACACATAAATCGAGAAAACTACCGTTGTCAGACGAAGTAAATAAGTTTATTATGAATTTCCCGGACTTAATATAGGATGGCTCAAAAATTAAATGTTTAATGTCACAATACAGCCGTGGTTATGCTATAGTCCAGGTAGCTAATTTTCAATTATAAGAAAAGTAAACGCAATAAATCAAATAGAAAAATTATTTATATAACAAAGTAATAAACAAAATTAATATTTAATTGCACCCCATAGTTTTTATTACGGCTTTTACCCTTGTTGGCATAATAGATATTAAACGAACGTGGCAAAATCAATTGCCATTCCTGCAAAATTATTTTTTTAAGATCAGTTTGTGATGACACGTTATGTCTTCGTATATTTTCTTTTACAACACGCCACAAATTTACAGTTGGTAACAAGTCCGTCGATTGGGGAGGCCATTCTAGTAATGGTATATTGTTTTCTTTAAACCATCTCATAACTGCCTGAGGTTTATGGCATGGCGCATTATCTTGCTGAAAGAAATATTGGTTTGACTCCCACTCATAAAATTTTACAATGCATGGCTTCAGTACTTCTTCCAATATTTCAATGTACCGCATGCTGTTCATTTGCCCCTCACATAAATACACTTCCCCAACTCCTTCTGCTGATATACATCTCCATATCATAGTATTTCCTCCGCCAAATTTAAGAGTATTAATTATATATTGTGGGTGATACTCTTCTCTCCGTCTCCTTCTTACGTACTGACCACCAGGCGTGCTGAATAACTGCAAATAAACGAAACAAATTTTTGAGTTTAATGTTTTCTTATTTTGTAATGAAAATTATGAAATTATTGTTTTCGTGGTAACTAAATGTAAGTTTAGGCATGGCAATTTGTTACCTCTATATTAGATTCATCAGACAATACAACTTTTTGCCAATTTTTATATTTTTGTGCCCAAGCAAGGCGTAGTTTTCTTTGCTTCTCTGTGAGAAGCGGTTTGCGCCGCGGTCTACGTCCATGTAAATTTGCTGACACCAACCGTCTTCGTACCGTACGTGCTGGTCTCGAAGGTGCATAGAGTTGTTTCGAAGTTCTTCTTCTGTCTCGCAATGCAATTCGCTCTAACATTCTGTCTTCTTTCTGCCACTCGATGATTCATGAATCTCTTTCTGCCACTTGGAATTTCATTTGTTTTCAATTTGGATATCCCCTGAAACAATTTGGCCTCGCGCTGCTTCACTCAATAATTAAGGTTTTTTAGGCATACTTGTTAAACAAATGTTAATTAAACAAATATGGATATTAACAAAACTTTAATTCAATTTAGAAGCAAAAAGGGAACACAACGATCTCTACTGTTTTACGACTTCAAATAAATTAAGATATTATATTTGCTGCACCCCCTACATTTTCTTATTTATCATCGTTTCTTAGAACTGCCATTTACAAATTCAGTACGTTCTCACGGTTTACGACCACCCAAAACCAGACACTTTACTCGGAATTTCGATAATAGCATAAAAATATGGATTCTAGGTATTTTTCGAGGTGGACTATAACATATGGCCACGGCTGTATGTAATGTGTTCCTTGCAAGATGCTTAAAACGGTAAGTGTTCCGTTCCTCTGTCGTGCATACGATCACTGATTTCATACATTTTCCATTTTATTTACAGGTACATACAACGCTGCTATAATATATACTATTCTTATTTTTCATGTGTTTATGCACATTACTTTAATAGCAGAACACCAAATGTATATTTAATATATATATTAATAAATATACATACATAAATGTCTCTACTTCTATACTCATATCGGTAACAAGCTCATGTCGCGTTCCTATTCTATTGCATATTCTAATATATTACGAATTACACTCCCATACCGGCGCTCACAGCGCGCACGGAAATTAGTCTGCTCTAGTTATAATTCTATCACCAATACTACTATTGGAGGCCGATAGGATAATAGATGAAGAATTGAAGTTTATCGTTCAAATATGGATCATTCCCTCTCAAGTTACTGGTAGCATGAATGTGCCACTTAAATTACTGCTTCACCGGAAATATTTACGGTAAAGAGTAACTACACAGACAGCATAATTCAATCCAATTACGTTGTTATTTGTACATTTACAATTGATACTGAAGCTTGCAGGAATGTTACTGTAAAATCGAAATCATTGTAAGAATACTGTAAAGAAATGCAGTTGCCTTTTTGTAATATCGCCCGGATTTATCCTCCCCTCCTCCTTAAAGAAGTTACAACTGCTTTCAAACATTATACAGAAAAAGGAAACCATTTAATTCTTTTGTATAATAGTAGTGACGACAGATTTATTGAAAGTAGTCTGCTGTTTGATGTGTCCAAGAAAACTGAAGAGTATCGATCTGAGTGGGAGTGTATTTACAGAATGGATGGTAACTGTTCTACTTTCTCATGAACCAGATTCAGTTACGACTATGGTCAAAATTCTATACCATTTAGTCGAAAAAGTAAAACATTACCTACTATGCCTTAAAAAATAATGCACTAATTGAATGGCTTAGTTTAAAATGTGACATTATTGCTGATATTTTTTTATTAAAAGTTGAATTATTTGGACTTACCAAAGAAAGATAATAACAATTCTGTTATTAAGATAATAACAATTCTGTTATTATCATATGGTCAAATGGATCAAATGATAACAGAAAGTGGTCGCACAGTAATATGTAAAATTTTTATTATATTATAATGCAATTTCAGTAAATTCTAGCAGGCCACTCGACTATTGTTACATCCTTACCAAGAACTGCGTGTTGCTCTTTTTTATTTTGAATGAGCCGAAAATAACAAACACTAAATGCCTACGTTAAACAAAGATAACTTTTACCGATCGAAACCAAGAACTGATGCGAATGGGAAAAATAAATGCAAGTGGAAGAAACGCATCAGCACAAAGAAATTATTAGCTTTATTTAACAAAGAGCATTTTAGTGAGTGTTTACAGTTATTATAATCAACTTTAGGTAAAAGTTTTCAGTATATCTGTTTTAATTGAAGAAACATAAACTGCCACTACTTAACAAAAACTATTTTATTCGATAATAGATGGTGCCTTTGTCCAATTACAATGTTACATGCAATATCAAATAAAGACTACGTATGTTGAGGATAGTGTTATTATATACTATGAGACGTTTAATAAGGCAACGACTGAGTTACTACTAACTTGTGTAAACATGAGCAGCGCGTGATATATCAATACTGTAACTACATTTGTGCTTATCTTATTAATTCAGAAACGTATGAGCAATATGGTAGGACTGACATTTCTAAACTGTTCGGTTGCTAGTCATGAATAAGAATCCTATATTTAAGTAAAGGTGGAGGATTGGATTTTATGCAATACAGCTACAAAATAAAAAAAAATATCAGCTTAATTTACACCGACAACATAAAAAGTGCCCGCAAATTTTGCAAGATGTTACTAATTCTTTAACTGCAAATGTGTTTAATTTGTTGCTAGATACGAATCTTGATTTAATTAAATTACGTCGGTTTATAGAACGCCTAAAATGTGCAAAAGTCGTTTTTAGTAATTTACGTATGTAAATACATACGACGTTTTTATATGTTGAGTATTTGCTAACAAATGCAACATTATTCACAGCCAAACACAAAACGATATTAACATCACAGACTACAAACACAAAAAGTATAAAAGGTGATAGCGTACTAAAAAAACTCTTGCCAGATAGAAACATTAAATTCAGTGATTAAGTATAAGCAGTAAGTTGCTGTGCATTTATTTCTTAATCATTTCCTTTTTTACTGGAAAGGGAAATTTGAAATTCAAATTTAGACTTTATTTAAACGTGAAAGCACCAGCTAATCTTTACAAAGTCAGAACCGTTTTTTAAAATGCTCGTACATTTGCCGCTTGATATATTAATCTTGGCAGATTGAATAAGCATTTGGGCTTTATTGTTTCTTAGTAGTATATTTTCAAGGTGATAAATACTCTTTTTGGTAATTTAAAATTAATTATTCTTGTACTTACTTCAAACTCTGCTTTTATTTCTGTTTGTCTGCATTATTTTTGTATAGTTGACGTATTGTCCAATTTGACTTGATATATGTAGGTATCTGATAATCTGATTTTGTAAGTGCTTTTATTTGCTTTGATTATAAACATGATGAGGTAATACTTCAAGGTGGTGTAGACGCAGAGAATCTTAAATTAAAAATGTTTATTGCTTTGGCTTTCTATTATATGAATGTCATCCAGATAGCATTAATAAGAGACAAAGCTTATATTATTGAACAAAGCGGTAATAATTATTAAAACAGCCTTAAAACATTAATTTATCACTCTGATAATACGTCATTTCTGTGGGCAGCAATGTAATCAACAATGAAATTTATATGTATTTCTACCAACAACTACTCTTATATTTTTTGTGTATAGTTTTTAATGCAAAGAAAACTAAGAATGATGTACTTGTTTGAATGCATGTCAGTTTATAGTATATCCTGCTATATATGTAGCGTCTGATAATTGACCACTTCCATAATATGTAGCGTCCGACCGATATGTGGCGCCCGTATACGGACGCCATATAGGATTTCCATTGTAAAATGTTCCTATCGTTACTAAGAAATTATTAGCAAAGTTTTAGTCGGGCACCGTAAACCTGGATTTACGATGGTTTTGAATATTTTAGTGCACGGGGTAGCCGCGCGGTAAGCGATGATTGAATTATGAATATTTTAATGAATGATATGTCAAACTAAATCGTTTTTAAAACACTTTAACCGGTAAATTTTTTAGACTTTTCGTTTTTGACAGACAGTAGTAAATAAAGATTTATTTCCTGAAGACACCTTCATTAAATTGAGTGACAAATTTATTGTTATTAAAAAAAAACTACGAAATTTACAGAAATCAAGCTATCATAGCTTTTAATGAATCAAATGTTCGAAATTGTCCCCATTTTGTTCCAGACATATTTGACACCTTCTATTAACTCCAACTGCTGCGTTTAATATAAGATTTGGTGGTATTTCATGACATACTTGTACTATCCTTCTTACTAAATCATCTCTGGTATCAGGTGGAGTGAAATAGACATGATCTTGAATGTAAGACCACAGAAAAACATCCAGTGGATTCGAATAGTTCCGTAAGTGCCCATCCATCTGACGCCAAAATAATTATTTAGAAAATGAGTATTCATTTGTGCATTATGGGGTCTGGCACCGTCCTGTTGGAACACCACCCTGTTTAACTCAGCAAGTGGCAACTCATCTAAATAATCGCCTATTTCATTGCATAACAAATTATTATACTTTTCTTGGTATAGATTACCCTCAACAAAAAAGGCCCTACTAGTCTATCGCCTAAAATGCCACACCATACATGTACACTGAACCGATTTTGAAAACTATGTTGCACCACAACATGGCTATTTTCAGTGCTCCATCAATGGCGACGATTATTTCTGTTGAATACACCATTTTTTTCAAAAGTGCATTCATCTGACCACAACACACGACGACAAAAAATTAGATCTTCCCTTAGTTTATTCATGAAAACCGTCCAGAATTGAACCCTACGTTGAGGGTCGTTTTCACTGAGAGCATGCACCTTCCGTGGTTTATAAGGAAAATACATGTGCTTCTTCAGAATGTACTGAACTGTAGAATGTGATACCTGCATGTAGTGAGCAATTTCTCGTGTAGAAGTATTAGGGATTTCTTCCACATAAAGCAAGACACTCAATTCTAAATTTTGATTTTGAATTACACGTGCGTTTATTTTCGGTTTTTTGAATGATCCAAAATTTCGTAAATTTTGCACGAGCCTTCCAAACTTATCGGCACTTGGACGCAGTCTGACAGGAAAACGATTTCCATAAAGTCGCAAAGCAGCTGCAGAATTTCTTCCGCATTCAAAATATGTTTGAATCGCATCCACACATTCGCCATTATCCATTTCAATAACAAAATTTAGAAATAAATAATGATTTTTAAATTTTTAAAATAAACACTGTAAATGTTGTTGTTGACCCATCGTTCATGATAACATTGGTTTATAATACTTTATGGGCTATATAGTATTAAATGTAAGTGATTTTAAATGGTACACACATTTGCTGGTAATAAAATGAAATAGAGTGTCTAAAATGCATTTAATGTGTTCGGAAAAACCAGAATAACTTGAACTAAAAAAAACCTTCAATTTCTCGTTTTTTTTTTTTAACAAGGGTATCGTTAATAGAATGTAGGCTTTCACGGCCACTGTTCCATAAAGATGTATCTTTCGGGTATTGCCGTGGTTGTCCTAACAAACTTGACGTTTCGCTGATCATACTGTCAGCTTCTTCAGAAGTTCTCTAAAGACTGATCTTGATGTCTTCTACTCCTCGTTATATACCCAGTCCCTGCTCGGCTCCAGTGATGCGTATCCGTTCCAGTCTGCTGAACCGTGTCCGTTATTGTTCTCTGATCCGTATCCGATGCTTCTCCTCGATTCGTGTTAGATGATCTCGGATGCGTTCTCGGTGGTCCTTGCTGCTCCGGGCTCTCTAGCGCTAACTTCCATACCTTACTCAATCTGTATCCGTCTTCTCGGTTGAAGTTGTTCGGGTTCTTCATTATTTCCAGGGATTCTCTCACTATCCGTGAGTAGTAGTGATTGCTTTTGGCTAGTATCTTCATGCCATTGTAGTCGATTACGTGACTGCTTCCGGTGTGGTAGTGTTCAGCTACGGCAGATTTTCCAGTATTTCCCTGTTCGACATCTCTGCGATGCTCTTTCACTCTGCAGTGTATAGTGCGTCCGGTTTGTACAATATACGATTTCCCGCACTGGCATTGAAGTTCGTAGATGCCTTTAGCTTGTAGTCTCAGTATCGAATCTTTATTGGATGGAAGCAGTTCTTTTATTTTCTTGACTGTGCTGAACGTGACGTTGACGTTCTTCTTCTCCAGGGTTTTCTTCAGCCTGTCCATGACTCCAGCAATATATGGCAGGTGTGCGTATCCTGCTGGCTTTAGTTCTGAGTCATCCTTTTGTTTCTTTTTGGCTCCAGCTAATCTCACTCTGGAGTGCATCTTTCACATGTTGAATTTTCTCGGTTTTGTTGGTAGCATCATTAATCATTTCCGCTCTATGTAGTAGTGTAGTGACCAGAGATCTTTTCTGTTGTAGATGATGATGTGAGGTTGCGTGTAGATATCGGTCCGTATGTATCTTCTTGCGGTATACTCCATGTCCCAATTTTCCACTGTCGTTGCGTTTTACCAATACATCCAGAAAACGTAAACAGCCATTCTCTTCTATCTCCATTGTAATGTTGATGTTGGCATGTTGTCTGTTGATATGTTCCTTGAATGCGTGTAGATTGTCCATACCGTGAGGCTATATCACGAATGTCTCGTCCACGTAACGGTACCAGCATTTCGGTTTCTTGTCGCTAGAGCTGATGGCTTCTTCTTCAAAGGAAGCTCACTAGTATGTCTTCACTGGTTACTTCATGTTCATGTAGAATCTCCACAAAATGTTCAGAGTTCTTTATAAAACTGCTTGTCAACCCACGTACTGTTGTCGTTGTTTGGCAACATATCTAGCTAGTTCGTAAGTCGGAGATCCACAGGTGCTCACAATCGGTCGTAGAGGGTTTCCAGTTTTGTGTATCTTGGGTAGTCCGTATAGTCTTGGAGGCTGCGTTTCTGACGGGCAGTAGACGTCGTTGTTCTTCCTTCGGTATGGTTGACTCTCTGATAGTTTTCCTGGTCTGACGCTCTATTTTAGCTGTAGGGTCTCTGCTTAGCTTCTTGTAATGTTCAGGATCCAATAAGGTGTTGATTTTCTCATTGTAGTCTGTCCTGGTCATTACTACTGTTGCGTTTCCCTTATCGGCACGTAGAATAATGATATCTTTATTGGTGCGGAGTTCTTTCAGTGCGTCCTCTTCTGTCTTGGAGATGTTTCTGGTTTGGCTTTGCAGAGTATTTTGCACGTTCCGTGCAGCAGAAGAAGCAGAACATATAAAACAGGACAGTGTTTAGATAACTTCTGAAAATGCTGACAGTATGATCAGCAAAACGTCAAGTTTGTTAGAACAACCACGGTAATACCCGAAAGATACAACTTTAAGGATATCGTTGTTTACAGCTTCATGTTCAGAAACAGACAGCTTGCAGCTGTCTGACAAAAACAAAGTGTCAAAAAATATTCAAAGCGGATCACGTTACAGTGTTTTTAAAACGATTTAGTTCGACGTATAATTTATTACATTCGGATAAAAAAAGTTACAGCACGAAAGGTTTTTCATAATACACCCGGTACATGAATATACGGCTTTCAGCGTATCAATGATTTGGAGTCCGTATATAATTTTTACTTTATCGATAATATGGAGTCTAATAAATAAGTTAAGTAAGTCATCTAGGTATATTCAGTTTGTTAGTTTTACCTTTTGGTATGTTACCTATATACAATTATGCAGGGTGTCTCAGCGAGACCGTTCATTATAAATTTATGGGGTTCTGGCTAAAATATAAATTTGAAAATTCAAATGAATCATGTGTAGGTAATTGATTGTGTTCTCTCCAATCAAAATATTATTCGTTTTTCTGGACTTTCGGTTATACCGTATATTATGATGATATTTTTAATGAAATATCTGTATATTTTTATATATTTCGATTTACCTGTTTTTAAGCTTTATAAATACCTTTACTTTTTGCAATTTCATTACGGCGTTTTGTAGTTATTCGATTTTTTCTAAAAAAAAATTTGCTATACTTGATTTTTTCGGATATTAATTCAGAATTCATGATATGCTTAAACAACATGTTGGAGTATATTCATGTATGCTTATTTAATTGGCTGTGGAAAATTACATTATACAGATAGGAAGGGCAAATATCTAGGAGTAGGTAGTGTTCCAATGAGTATGAGTGAATAGAGCGTACATACATATGTACATACGTGTGGATATTAGACAGACGAGTGCAGCTATAGAACGCCACTTGCGTTGTTGCCGGTCACGCGCTCGCTGTTAAGCTAATCAGTCAGTGTAGAAACAGACGGTAAGTAATAAAGATCGTTCGTTGCTGACGCTGTTGAACCAAATAGTGCGTAATGCAAATAACATTATTTGGAAACTTCTTAATCATGTTGCATGTTCTAAAAGTATTGATATATGTATGTACCTATAGCTATCAATTTTTCAAAAACAAAACGGATTCTGATAACGAATCAAACCAAAATTAAAATTCTAAAAATCAAATAAAATATATCGATTCTACAAAATTTATAACTCAAAATACATTCTAAAAAATTACCAAGAAAAATGAAAAAGAGAAAACATTTAAAATTTTTAAACTAAAGATAAATAAACTTTTTGTAGAAATATAAAAAATGAAATTACTTACTAATCGATTCAAAGAGTCTTCCATGGTTCAATTCGCAATAACCTAACCGGTCATAAAATTCTCTCCGTACATTAACCAGCATTTCAGCTGGAAAGGTATTACATGCTTGTTCTATTTTATTGAGCAGCTCGTCTAAAGTTTGAGACCTTCCGTGCGGATGTCAAAAAATTTGTTTTGTTTTGTGAAAAATTGATAGATACCTATAGCTACCGTATTTATTCTAATTGGCGCCACTTTTCCAATAAGTTGGGCATTCTAATAAGCGGCGCAAGAAAATAATGCCGAATGAAATAAACGCCGAAATCCAATAAGCGCCGCATGAGTTACTTTTCAATAAAGATATCTACAAAAATTTCTATTTATAGGTACCTTTTTCAAATTTATCTAGGTAATTAGAACCAAATAATGTTATTTGTATTACGCATTGGTTCAACAGCGTCAGCAACGAACGATCTTTATTACTCGCCGTCTGTTTCTACACTGATACCTTAAGTTGCACAGAGCGTGACCGGCAACAACGCAAGTGGCGTTCTGTCGCCGCACTTGTCTGTCTAATATCCACACATATGTACATATATTCACTGGGACTCATCACTACCTATTCCTAGATATATGTCCCGTCAATCTGTATACATGTTGAAGTATATTTTGACGCCCATAATGGGTGTCTATATTGTGTGGTTATTTTACTATGGCACATTAGCTTTTCCAAATTTTGGAGAACCATAACTTGATTGTTTTTGGATGGCATCCTCCACATTTTATTACTTAGTCGACTTTGGCATCCAATTTGACATCTTTTATATGCCACATGTCCTATACCTAAAATTAATAGTTTAAGAGATAATTAGGTTTTTTGAAAAATGCACACATAACTCATGACATTTATCCAGTATGCCATGGAAAATACGCGTTCTCAATGTTTTATTGTGAAAGTCTCATCCTTTCGACATTGAAGATATAGCATCTTACATCAGTTAACTCTGTTGTCAGGGTTTTGAGGATGTTTTGTACTAACGAGAATTCGTAGGCGTGGAAGTGATGTTTCTTCAAAATCCTGTGTATAGAAGCCCTACTCACTCCCAGATCTTCTTCGGCAAGTCGAACAAAAGCATTGGAATTGCCCCCGAAATATACAATAACTCTCCATCTTCATTATCACCTACACTTTTTTTGTCAATTTAACACATGATCAATTCGTCCAAACCTAAAGTCTGCATTTTTGTGAGAAATCCGGCACTCCCATTCCGCATAGCAACACTTTGACCTTGAATTTTTGAGATAAACGGTGCGAAACCTCACGACTATTTCTTTATCCGATAACAAATTTTCTCGTCTTTTGGAATACATGCACATTGCATTTACGAATGCGACTACTTCACCTCAAAAAATGTCAAAAATTCAGAGTCTGCATTTTTGCGAGAAAATCCTATAAGACAGAAGTTAACTTACTTTCTATTTAACTGGAAATGCCGCCAGTTTTACTGTAGGCTTACTCACGGAACACGTCTGATTAATATAAGGTATCCATATCAACTATGGTTTGAAAAATATATACGGACTCCATATATATTTTTCATTCTAATTAATGAAAAGAAATATACACCAGAGTCTAAATGTATGCTGACATAAAAGGAGTTTACAAGAATAGCATACTAAAAATTCTTAAATATTTTTTAACTTATACTGAAGTGGTAAAAGTGATGTAGTGGTATATAGAATCAATATATTTTAATCGAAAACTGGCACACACTACTCCTTCCTATGGGCGCTATATGTCTGCACTTCCGTGCGGACTCCGTACATATAGCAACATGTATATACATTTAAAATTCAGCCTAGATAGTAGATATGCTATCTATTTAAACATAAAGATAGTGTTTGGTGAAAATGAAACTATTTATAATTTATACTTTGTTGACAAAATAGTAAATCACTTTCAAATAAAGCAGATACATACATATATACTATACTAAACAAATTGCATTTTTGTTTAACGCCAGAAGGTTGAACTTCCCTCAGAACATAATAAATAGTGTTTAATAATTTATGGAAACGTTAATTTTGGAATAAAAGAAACTTGTTTGAAATACAAAGAATGCATTCTTTATTTTCATCGATTGCACTAACTTTAATACCCTACTCTCTTACTTTTGCAAGTACTAAATAGTATTATTGTCTTTCTAATACATCATCTTTAACAAAATCGGCAGGAAAACGAAGTGCCATCATTAATTTGTATCAGAGGTTTCGGTATTATAGGAGCGGAATTAGGTTAAGCTGCTCTTAACACATATTTTTAAGATGCGTCTGCCGAACATATTTCATTCGTTTTAATAGCTTGTAATAGTAAACACATCCAATTTTAAAATAATTTCCGTTTATATAACGCAAACCGAAAAATTTCCTACCAGTAGCAGTGGCAGTAATATAGTAACATTTCAGATATTCCGATGTCAAATACAACCTACATTCGTACTGTTACTTTTCCAAGGAAGTGATCTTTTATAATAGTCGTCCTCTAAAATAGAACCTTGACATTAATCTGCATCGCATGACTAAGAATATTGCACACCACCAATATTAAGACTTCGCAGCAGTATTTATGTCGGTTTGTTGCTTGAATCATTTCTCTTATTTTCAAACAATTCAATGTTTCTGTAAATTAATCAAAAGAAAATTTGATTAAGACCTAAACTTCAATTTTGGATTTTTACTCTATTTTCCGGTTCGCTGTTTCACCAGTACCACTTGCTACAGTTTTTTCATTAATTTATCGATGGAAATGTACGCACATGGAAACCCTCTTGTCTGATGTAATAAATTATTCTTTCGTTTACTACTGAGAACTAATTGTATGACTGTAAATTAACATCAAAATTATATCCTACATGTATAACAAAAATAAAATGGCATTAAAAGGAAATACCGCCATTTAAAAACAATCAACTACATCGAAAGCATTTGTACATAAGTTGTTCTGTAATACTTTTGAAGACTTGTCTATTTAACGTGAAGCATTATGTGCAACAAAAAGAGTGTTGACATTGTGCGTCTAATGGATGGTGATGAAGATGTAAATATATGTATGTATTGAAGATGTAGGGAAATTAAGCGGAAATATTTTCAATAATGGTGGTATATTGTTGGAATTCACCCTGCGAATGAATGCAATCAAAATATATCAAGCATTAGAAGCGGACGTGGTTTCGACATTCTAGGTCTCATCAGCGCAACTACGAATGCAAGATCTAATTTCATCGCCTTTCACATCACAACTTTGTACTGTATAATACCCCCAACAATTAACTAGTTCCAACCCATTCCTCTAGTGGGCATGGAGGGAAATATCACACCACAAGGCACTACACATCACAAGTCGGTACGGCAGATACTGAACGACCTAGAAGGTCAAAACCACGCGGTCCGCTTCTAATGTTTGATCTATTTTCAATGGATTAATTCGCAGGGTGAATTCCAACAAAATACCATGATCGCCTATTATAGGCATTTTTTTGGTTTTTATATTCTGGCATTTCTCGACGTTTTCATACGAAAATATTTTAGTTAACAGCAGTAACAAGGAATCTTTCTTGTATTTTTTAATGTATTTCGTTAAGTAAAAAAATCGGTGAGTAAGTACCTATTTAAGTAATGTATGCCTCCTTCTTGCGCCTAGCAGATATTGAAATATTTAATATTACTCAGAAAAGTGTTTACTAAGAGCAAGTAAGATTTACTTAATGTAAGTAATCTTCGTTCTCCTATATAAGCAAGAAAGTATTGTTTTCTGTGAAATGTTTCACTTTCTTGGAAATCCAAAGATATATTTTCTTGAACCAAATAGCTCTCCATTCAATCACACCGCGTCAATATAGGTACTACTTATGCACTATGCGGTGCATGATAACTAAAAGTTTAAAATCAAGAAATTTTTTGCTTGACCTTAGAGATTTTTTAAGAAAAACATTTACTGTTGCGAAGAAAAGTCATCGTCTTGTGTCAAATAAGTATTCTTGCTCCAAGAAAGAACTTACTTCTCTGAAGAAAATGAATGTAAGAAGATCAACTTTCTTGTCCTTAGAAAACACTTTTCTCAGTGTAGTTTTTCGGTACTGAATATGATTGTTTGCATTAAACCCAGGATGTCAATTGTTTCGATACTGCAGTACTCATATCAACCAACCAACTCACTTGAGCTCGGTGCTTGGACAATAAACAGCACAGAAACAAAAATTATGAATGCATACAAGATTAATATATATCAATATTAATGAAAAGAACAACAGCAAAAATAAGAAAATAATAAGATAAGATAATCACCGCGTAACAACGTGGGTTTCTCTAATTGGTACTTATTCTACAGATTGATGTGTTTCTTAAAAATCTTAAATCAACTTTACCTTCATTATTTGATGGTTGGTGGTAGACGGTGATATTACAGAAATCGTTCTCAGCCAGCTATCTGTGAGAACGGCGTGTTGAAAAGGTCTTAATTATTAGCGCTAGGGTACAAATTCATTGAATATTTGTAATTGTAGTTCACAAGTTTGGTCCAGGACTCTTGAATTTTCAACTCGAAACAAAATGAATATAATGATATATCAGAATGCTGATAAAAGTTATTCTACAAAGCAAACGCAGACAAACGTTTAATAATGCGTATAGTGATTACGAAGTGATTCATGGATTAGAGTAGTTTGACCACATGGCACTTAATTACAAAATATTTGTTTTTGCGCCTGCATGCGCAGTTCAACTCCGAAAGGCAACTCGGCCATGACTCCATGCTGTTCTAGTCCTCTTGATCGGGACAAAGAAGTCCGGAACCTAGTCGAGAGTGAATTTATTTACTCTGGGATCATCTAGTCGATCGACTCTATTATCTAATATATCCGTTTCTCCATATCCGCTGCGAGGCATTCAGCAAGGACATGGACTGGAGTTTCCTTCGCACTCGCGCAGATTCTATACAGGGTAGAGTTTACTAAGCCCATGCGATGCATGTGTTTATTCAGTTCGCAGTGACAGATCTCTGTATGTAACTACAGCCTGCTTCTGCTAATAAAGACTACTTTGCGGAGTTTTTCCTCATTAGGACGAATCCTGAGAGTTTTACAGTGTCTGATGCCCACAAGTCCGTTCCACTAGGAGCGGTGCCTAGCAACAAGTTCAGATTTAATAAAAGTTTTGATGCGCCCATACGAACTCCCGACGTCGGTTCTGAACCGTCGATGATGGTTCGCTGGCACCTCGTGCTAACTTGTCAGCTCTCGTTGCTTCTGATCCCACAGCGGTGTAGCACCCATCTCAGTGTAATGCTTTGATGTTCCTCCAGTTTTTCAAGCTTCCTATGGTGATCCAGTACCAGCCCAGAATCATAACTGACAGCTTGCAGTAAACCAAGGGCAGCCTCTCTCCAAATTCCATTTTTGTGCCATTCAGCAATTTAGAATCATCCACAAACCAAGGAGAAGATCCTTCCTTCGATTTGGAAGCGAAGGCTAGAAACGTCTTCGCTCGTAAAGTGAGACTCCAGAGACTGCAGTCTTACTTTGCTCGATGTAAGACTGCAAAAGTTTTATTACTGGAGATGTCTAGATTAAGGTTGCTTCAGACCACAACATGAAGTGCAGCGGAGGAAGCCCAAGGATGGTCCCCATTGCTGCACTCGGCGTCCAGGACATGGTCCCCATGATGCCTAAACAAATCATCCCTTGGACCTTACTAAGTGCATTGGTCGCAAAGCCCATACTAGCTTTATGCCACCAGACCAGCGACGCATAGGTTATAGAGAGTACTATAACCCTCGTGCTCTATCAAACATTTCAGCTCTCATGTTTTATCAAACATTCCCCTACAGGCCCAGAAGCTTCTCGTGGCTTTATTCCTTACATGTTCCAGGTGTGATTTGTACGTCAACTTCGTTCGTCACACCTAGGTATTTGACCTCAGTCGATACAAGTATCTTAGAATTAAAAGTGGTCGGACACAGGAGGTTGGAGAGCTTCCTCCTCCAATGAACAGAACCGTGGTCGTTTTCTAGAGTTTAGGTCTATTCCTTCCCTTTTCTACCGTCTCTCCATGATCGACATATCTCTGTGCACGGAAGCCTGTCGTCCGAAGATCAAAAAGCATGTCGTCTACTAGCAGGCACCGTAGCAAAGGTGACAATACTCCGGCCTTTGGACAGCCAACTGCCACAGTTGCCTTTATAGTGCATACATAGGTTCCACAAGATATGAACTGCTCTGTTTCTTATCATGGGCATCGATACGCTTCGTCATTATTGGCTTGACTCCACGTTTTTACAACCCTTCTTCCATCGACAGAAAGAACGCTCTGTCAAAAGCGCCCTCAATGTCCAGGAAGGTAGCTAGTGCAATTTCCTTGTTGCCAGCAGCAATTTCTGCTCGTCGGGCAAGCCCACGACGGGCCTGCTCGTAGAATTTTCCATTCCAATTTGGTAGTGGTGCGACGGGGTACTATGTAGTCGTACTTTGTGCGTAATGTGGGCATTATGGTATGAGGTGTAATTACAGATGGTAGACGTACATGTTCACTGCGTGTATAGCAGATGATAAAGGGTCGCCGATACGCAGATGAGGTGCTACGGCTCCTTGTACTTCCCCACGTTCGGCGGCGCCCACATCTGCTATACATGCACGACAACGCTTGTTCGCACATCGCGCGTGTCGTATACACCTTTGTGGAAGAGAATCACATACGAGTGCTCCCATCGCTGGCTCGTTGTCCGGATTTGAATATGATCAAACACGCCTGGAAAATCGTCGGTCGGACATTTGAGGAGCTATGGATTTATGAAGGCGAGTTAAATAAGTACCTACCTTATTAAATAGCTTGCCGTCAGTCAGGGATACCAACGATAACCCTAATAAATCCACCTTCGGGTACAAGTAAAATATGAAAAAATTAACTCTAAATTAAGGCGAAAAACGGAGGCGCGTGTCGACAGACGTAACGTGTACAGAGCGCAAAGTAAGTAACACAAAGTAGCAGACTGCTAAATTAAAAAAAAACACCAAAGTTTATAATATCTAGGAATTACATGACTGTGACAGCAACGTCCGCCAGATAAAAAGACTAAAAAAAAAATCCACACAAAAACTGTGGCTGCCAAAAAAGAAATTAAATTCTGGGTGACTGAAGGTCTCAAACCCCAAAATGAAATTAACAATAACAAAATCAAGCGAATATATGCGTACACCTGCTCAACGAGTACAATAATGAACCATAACACGATATACCAGGTGCGATTCTGAAAGGAATCCGACACGCTGCGTTACAAAAAAAGTACTTGATAACTTGGTCAATCTTAATAACCATTCATTATCAAATAAAAATTAAAAAAAAAACCTATCTCTGGGCACGACGATCCAGTTTGCGATCACCAGCTGTTGCCTCAATAGGTACCAATTCCAAAACTAGCCGCAACCCTGATTACATGAAACCAGGGTTAATGAACTCTGGCTAGATACTAAAAAAAGACTAAGCTCTAGCGTTTGCTAGTCACTGCAACCCCTAAAAATAAAGCGATACGCCCAAATGAGTCTGAAAACGCAAATATCTAAAAACGCTTACCGATAAAATCGAGGAAATACTACCCAAAATGAGGATTGAAAAAGGCTTCAACCCGAGGCCACAAAAGACGCCATTAACGAAAGATTTTCAGCAAGGTCACTTCGCTTTACGCGCTACCAAGAATAACAGCCGCCATAAACATCCAAACTATACCCAATTGCTGTTATTCTTATTAATCAACCAGTGTACACATATCCGACACTACACCGAAATAAAACTTCAACCCGAGAAACTCACTGGCACCCTTGCCATAAAAGTACGTGCGTCTCTACTTCTTGTCAGAACAGGAAGACCGTTTTTCTCGCGAAGAGATGCAAGCGATAACGCGCAACCGCATGTTCAGCGCCGAAATTACTTAAAATAGACACACTTTATGGAGTGAAAATACCCTGAACCGTAGGCAACCCAAACTGACCTCAGATAAACGGTACATTTTAAAAATAAATACCAGAAATACGCTAATTGAAAATAAAACGTAACACGACTTACTGACTCCATGCTTCGTTGGGTTAGGTTTGGCACGTCCTGCTTATTGGGGATACTCCCGCTATTGATGCACCTCCTATGCCACTCTTCAGGTGAGGGTACTTTTTGCTATTTTAGTACTACTTCCATATCAAATTTCATTACGTTAGAATCAGACGTTCAAATTATACAGGGTGTGCTCGTCACTTTTTTCAACAGTGTATGCAAGCAGTCTAGCACACAAAACATAGACACATGCATATCTATACAAAACATAGACTCATGCATATCTATACAAAACATATAGTTTCTTTCATATGACACTTGAATGTAATAAGATTGCACTTGAAAATATCGAGAGAAATTCAGTCATTATGCGTGCGTGGAATATTCTGTAACAGGCGAATTCAGTGCTCCGTTCGTATACACAAAAGATTTGCGTTTCTCGTGGCGCATTAAGAAATGTTAAAACTGAAAAATGACAATAAATCAGGAGAATTCATCGTACCGTTTAATATATTATTCAATAAAGCAATATCGGTAACCATTCGTCAATCGCGTTGTTCTCATAAAGCTCGAGGTTCGGTAATTTGATTTTTTTGTTTAAGTAATATACATTTTTTAGTACTACTTTTAGTATAAAAGATTGTGGGTCCCAAATTGAAGCTGTAATAATTAAGTACACTAAGAATGTAGATATTAAATATTTTAATTAATTAGGCAGTATCATGGAATAGATATTTTGATGTAAAATTTAATCCCACTAAATTATAACCGTTTTTACACATGAAATCCATATGAACACTCAAGGTAATCTTCTTGTCAAAAATTATACAAAGGCTCTTAATACTAGGTCTAGACTTTATAAACAAAGTATAATTATCATTTTTCAATGTAGCTACGGAACCGTCTAAGCAAGTCACCGTCCACTCCAATTTCAAGAAGCCTGTCCATTAATATAGTATGGCAAAATTTATCAAATACATTGTTGAAGTCTGTGTCAACAGTTTCCACCTACACGCGAATATTAATTAATCGTAATATACAATCGCTATAATATAACAATAAATTAATTTCGACATTTCTATTTATCCATGCTGTGTAGGCATTAATGGGAAAGCGTGTGATGGAGAGTAACAATGCCTATAATTTAAATAGAGATGTGGATTATTTGGTTTTCGAAATCATTCCACATTTCATGAAAAAATTAACAGAATTATAAAAGCTCAAATTATCTAATCTAAAATCTATGATTGGTTAATGAAGCACGCCATACACCGCCATGGTGGTAGTGAAAATGTGACGGGATCACTCGAATGCTGCTTGACTACAATCACACAGCGCATGCTCTCTGACCGTTTAGTCCGTACGCTGTACGCTGCCAGGCAGAACGCTTTTTCAAAATGCTCAGGCATTAGATAATAGCTTCAGGAATTCTGGATCTACAACATTAAAAATCAAAATTATGGATCAATGCAGAAAATAGGATCAAAGTATAACTACTACTATACAAATTTTAGTAAGTAAAACACTCAATTTGTAATCATAAATTTAAACTTTATTTATATTTTAATCAAAAAAATAACTCTAATTATTTACTTTACCACCTACACTTACGTTGAGATGTATGACTCGATCTACTACGGAGATTAAGTTGACAAAATCGTTCGAGGAAGTATAAAAAAATAGAGCTTAGAACTTCAATGCAAGTATTTTTCGACGTGAATGACGTCGGTCTCTCATCTTTCTGCAGGAGGTCTCCGGAACTGAACTATTTCGGATATCTCCGTTATTTCATTTGTAGTTGGCAGGGTTACGGATGCAGGGATTGACACTGAAATGGAACGTAGATTATTGAAGTTAATATAAAGGAGCACCGCAACATCGTTAAAGACATTCTAGTTCAGAATAATATAAATTTTGTCGGCATTTTTTAATTTACTTCCGCGCATCAGGTAGAGACTAAATGCAAATTGTAAACCAAATCCAATGATTTTATTTCAGCAAAGATATAATTTTAACATCAAAACAATATATCTCGGTGTAAATGGGTCGACACAACTTTGGGATGCGATTGAGTTTATTCGCACGTACCTCTAAAAAAATGATTAATGATATCTATGACGGTGGCGTGTTGGTTGTAATGATTGTTTACCTTTACAAAGCAAATTCGAGCAAAAAAAACAATACTTTTGTCCTCCGCAGATATGTTTACTGAGTTTTGTCAAAACTACGGACAATAACATGGCATGAATCTAAAAAATATTCTCAGTGGTGTATAGCTGTAAAGCGTGACAAATTGAATACATTTAAGGGACACGGAAAAAATAATTATGTTACCTTGTATTACAAATTTTAGTCATTTGTTCCATACGCATTGAAATTGTTTATTGATTGCATCTTTTTATAAATGTGGTGCTATCACTTTGACTGCAGCTCGATAATTAACATTAATATTGCTGTTTATTAGCATCATGTGCTTTGATTATATATAACTAGATTCACCATTCCCATAAGAAAAGAGTTGCGCTTTAAAGTCGAGCTTTTGATGCGGCCACCAGGAGCCCGCCACTTGTACTTTACATCAAAACATTTTCGTCTAGTTAGGCGGCAAACCGATATCTCACTGAATAGCTTGATGTATTTATACTTTTACTTAATAGATGGCGTTATTGCGATTGATAGAATTATGAGAAAAACGTAGTAAGTTCAGAGTGATATAGATATATGTATCTGTGTTTTATTTGTCGCTTTTAGGCAAACACCTGCTCATAAAAATTGCAAGCAAAGTAAAAATATATCGATTTCCTATTTCGTGATATTTTATTTGAAAAACTGCTTTATGATATCATTTGTAGGTTACATAACATACATGTTTGAGTTAAAATAATAAAAAAAATTAAAAATGCACAATAAATATATTAGTTAGAAAACAAAATTAATGTTAGTATAAATCTACAGAAATAATTACTTTAGAGGATTGCAGTGTTCGATACTTTGCTGGATATTTGGCGCAGTGGACCCTCAAAAAAACTACATGCCCGCCTCTGTGGATAGATCGTCCACTCTAAAAAATACCGAAGAATTGCTAATTCTATGTATACATAAATTATATATTCCATTTTATGAACATATATACATTATTCGCACCTACAGATTTATTTAAT
The DNA here is from genome assembly GCA_023690525.1 of Holotrichia oblita. Classification (NCBI taxonomy): domain Eukaryota; kingdom Metazoa; phylum Arthropoda; class Insecta; order Coleoptera; family Scarabaeidae; genus Holotrichia; species Holotrichia oblita. Next base: position 50,051,448 of record CM043021.1, read on the forward strand.
AATGCTGTTTCTATTTTGATTAAAAATTTGCAAGACTGCTTTGATCGCATTAAACATGCAGTGGCTCACAGCTTATTTGATGCAGTGCATATTTTAAAATACATACAAGTCCCAATAATTAAAAAAAATAAAAAGAGTATCGATAAAATTTTGATGCAGGTTTGTAAACGCATTCACAAATATACTCTGCCACGTTTAGCACAATGGGAGGTTGCAATTATAATTAATAGAAATAACAAGTAATTAAATTTTAGCTAATACACGACTTAAATTTAAAAAGATGGATCGCCGTACAACTGTAAAAACAGCGTAAACGGCTCTTATATCATTATAAATTGGGGCAATCGTCCTGAAAATTTGCTCAGATGGTCAATCTGACTGCGTCTGCAGTGCAGCATATTATTGAACGTTTTGTAGATGATAATCGGGTGAAATATAAGCGAGGAAGTGCACCAAATAAAATGTTCAATGCATCTGACGAGCGATACATTGTTCGGAAAATCAAAGCAAACCCGAAGTTATCGGTTCCAAAACTAGCTATTGAAGTTCAACATGAATTAGGAAAGTCATGCAGTGCTGAAACCATCCATCGTGTGCTTCGCGACCATGAGTTTAATGGCCGAGTAGCTCGTAAACAAAGCAGTCTTACCTTTGCTAACGAGCATGTTAGCAAGGACGCTGACTTTTGGAACACTGTAATTTTCGCAGAGGAGTCCAAGTTCAACATTTTTGGGTCCGATGGCATGTCCTACATGTGGCAGAAACCCAACACCGAATGAAAGAAGGAGAACCTCAAAGCCACAGTGAAGCATGGCGGAGGAAGTGTGATGGTTTGGGCCTGTATGAATGCATCTGGTGTTGGAAATTTAGAATTTATTGAGGGAAGAATAATGGACAAAAATATGTACCTCAATATACTCAACAAGAATTTGTTGCAAAGTGCAGAAAAATGGGTGAACATAATTGAAAATCTCTGGGCTATATTGGTAAAAAATATCCGTAAACACAACATTTCCAGCCGCGAAAAGTTGAAGAAGACGCTGCTGGAATTATTATAAAATTATTATAAAACTAAAGGGATCATCCCAAATATTAAAAGTAGTGCAAAATCAATAATTACCTATATTATTTTTAAGTTTGAATGGAACTGCATCAAATAAGCTGTGCCATAATATTTAGCAGTATTTTTATTTCTAATTTTTATATTGTTAAACAGCACTTGTGTAAAATAAAAGAAGTTTCTTAGTTAAACTAGATATATTATTGATAAATGTTGTTGCAATTTTGTGCTAATATTCTTTTTATTTTTTAAATTATTGGGAGTCATATTTTAAAATAGGCACTGCATCAAATAAGCTGTGAGCCACTGTAAGAAGAAGTTATGGCAAAGCATTGCACATAGAGCTATAAAGATTCCTGAGATTGTGTCTTTCATTAGTGGAGATTGCAGGTTTCATCGCCTGCTACCATTAAATCATTGCTTTACATGCTTGAAATTTAAACAGTGTAAAGTTGTTTCTGGGTATCCACGCGATGTATCAGGAAATAAACTCAAAAATATAATGCATGTGTGAAGAATTTTGTCATGTTCAAGTTTTAACATCTTAGTTACTTATATTGGTTTGAATACATGCTTTTGAATTCTTATTTGTTGTTATTATTGTTGTGACACTGTAGTCTCTGGATTTATAGCTTTAGTCAAGCTAAATATGTAAGTCACAATGATATTTTTAGGACAACATATTCATATTTATTCTAGAAACTTTTCGATTTCCCTATTCTCAGATGTATACTTATAAAATACTTACTGCTATAAATTGTTTTTTATATTTCTACAAATGATAGTCTTAGGGCCGTTTGCACTACCTCTATTTAAAAGTTCACTATACCAATTATTAAAATCAACATAGTTGTAAATTTCTCTTTTCATGCTTTCTATCGCAGTGATTTTTTTACGTACCTATGTCGAGAAATATGCAATCAATCAATAATTGAGTTACATTAATATAAAAACAAATGGTTTGCAATTGTGAAATCCACACAAAATATATTAATCCAAGCATATTTTACATTACTTATAAGTGTAGTAATTTTGTCACAGTTTTCATATTTCTATTGTGATTTTTAACATGCATGGGAGAAAATCATTTTCTGCGATATTACTGTTATTAGTTATGGGCACTTGTTAATAGATAGCGCATGAGGTATGTCGGTTGTATGCTAAGCTGAAATATATAATAATGAGCAATTTGTTTATTTATGCGACATCTCTTGGAAACTTTTGTGGTTATTGTAACACGCAATGGACTTGGTCAATCTAGTTATACATAATCAAAGATCATGTGTACTCTTAATTCACAGTGTCAGATCAACGTAAGTAAGTAAGTAACGTAAGTATAAAAATATTTAAAAAAACGTTACATTTAAGCACGTCATGTCTGAAAATCAATATTTTAAAGTAGATTTTAGAAACCAAAACATATACAGTTTAGGGTATTTTGGACAACAGGTTACTAGGTCTAATCAAATTATATCGACGGCTTCCATGGTCTGAATCTCTGTTATGAGAGCTTCCTGGATTTAACCGCGTCATAACAATGTAAAATCTGTGCACTTTGTTATTATTTTATTTTCTATTTAAGTTGTTAAATATGAAATAAAGTAAAATAAAAGCACAAAAAATGAAAAATCTACTTACTCGATATTATTAATATAAGTGTAAACTACGGTAGAGGCGAAAACTCGGACAGGGGTATATGTGCATCTATGTAATGACGCGGATCTGTGAACTCTGGATATTGGCGCAAAAAGGTTGGAGTTTCAAATACTGGAAAGTGAGTAATCAATGATATGCTGAGCTTTGCTTTGTCGGATGGTCTTCGCCTCCAGTGTGGTTTATACGTCAAGTTGTAGTAACTTTCTGACAGCCTTCACCCATCACAAGATTTTCACCACTTGAGTGGTTGACGTGCCGAGTTACCACGATCTACGCACTGCTTGCTTCTGAAGAAGCCACTTACATTAATGGAGAAACGCCGAGTTACTAGATTTTGTAAAGTAAACTAAAAGCATAAACAAATGCTTTTAGTTTACTTTATTTTGTATTTATTTACTTTTATATAGTGTATATATACCTTCAGTTCAAAAATTGGTGGAGAAAAGTGTTGTAGTTGCCGTGATATTGTGGGACGCTACTTACTCATATATCACTTGACCTTTCGTGTTTATATAGTTACATTATTTGCACATTAAAAAAAGTGTTGTAAATGCAATATTCCTCGTTACAGTATTTCAAATTTCCATATAAATGTTGTTTTACTCAATAAATAGTAATTTCTTGGTCTAAGTGACATTTGTAGTTAAACTTTCATGATTTCTAAAAGCCTTGTAGTAATGTTGCTGTAGCTCAGGCCTTTCACCTTTCAAGACATTAAATTTGTATCAGTGCGCTGAGGTTGTTAACATTTCCTTTTATTCCGAATAAATGTCAAAATACCACAGAATGAATGATGAATGAGGGTTTTGCAAACAAATGTTTAATGTAACTGGTTATATAACGTGAAATATTACATAGTGAGGATATTTACCTTAAGTTTTCATTTTACCTTTAGTTACGGTACGTTGACAACTGTAGGTACAAACAAATTATCGTACAATCGTGAAATTTGTCTTTGCTTCAGGCGTTGTCTAAGAAGCATTTTTTTCAAATCCTTGTAATTTTCATTTTATTCCCGATTCTGTGTGTATTTGTGATTATTTCGCAGTACAAAAGTGTGCGGGTACGATGATGGTCTTTCTTAAAAGTAATGGAAAAATTTTATATCTTTTTATTATAATATATCTTATTAAATAACAATGAACCCTTTAAAAGGTTGTATGCAGATTTACTGCAAACACCTGTAAATAAATTAATCTCTCCAAAAAATGTTTCTTATACAATGCATTATAAAACCATAACTGCAATTATATAACGAAACCCAGAAAACATATTAACACACATAAAATACACAGCAAGAGTTGCGGCAGTAGTCCGATAGGCGGCCACTGCAACCGCAGATAAAAAAAAACTGTGCAAAGGCAAACTATCAAACTTTTTAGCTAACATAGGTATTAGATTAGGGGATAACTGTTATATCACGAAATCTCTTTCGTCAGTAAATTTTTGTCGTAGATACCTTTTTTGTAGAATTTGCAAACTGCAATAATATCGATGAGTTGATGTTGACATTAGGTCATCAACACAATGCAGAAGAATGGCGTCTTTTTATCGATGCTTCGAAATTGAGTTTGAAAGCTGTCCTTCGTCATATAGGAAACGATTATCTATCCATTCCAGTTGGCTATGCAGTCCATATGAAGGAAAGTTATGACATATGACTCGCCTTCTCGACAAAGTTCACTACAAAGTGTACAAATAGCATATCAGCGCTGACCTCAATTCTACTCGGTTTACAACTGAGGTACACAAAGCACTGCTGTTTTCTTTGTGAGTGGGATAGCCAATCGAGAAATTCCCACTACATTATTAAAGATTGGCCAGTCAGGGCTCAGTATATTCCTGGACAAAAGAATATAGGTACTTCATAAGGCACTAGTGTAATCTGATAAAACATTTCTACCGCCACTGCACATCAAATTAGATTTGATGAAGAATTCCGTCAAAGCAACGGATAAGAATGGTAGAGGATTGCAATACCTTCAACAAAAATTTCCCAATATTTCAAATGTAAAACTTACAGAGGGAATTTTTGTAGGACCCCAAATTAAACGTCTACAATAAGATGCACAATTTGCAGAGACTTTAAATGACTTGGAATGCTTTTAAGAGTGTGCACCAAAATTTTTTTTGGGAAACACAAAATCTGACAATTACATAGCAACTATTAACGAACTTCTTAGAAGTTACCATGAGCTGGGCGATAACATGAGCCATACAATCAATACATTGTTTACACTCTCACGTGGATTTCTTTTCCCCGAACCTCGGCGGTGTCAGTGACGCACACGGCGAGAGATTTCATCAAGACATTTCTCTTATCGAAAAACGTTAGCAGGGCAATTGGAACAGTGAAATGTTGGCTGATTATTGTTGGGGTTTGATATCAGAAAGTATCGTAGAACAGTATAAAAGAAAAGTAAAAAGGACAAAATTTCAAGACAGAACATTTGTACCCAAACCTGACGTGCCAGAATAAATTTGTTTTTATTGTTTTATTACGATTGTAAGAAAAAGTAAAAGTGTATATAGTTACTAAAGAAAATATAAAAAGATTAAAATTTGTTGCCTAGTGTAATCAGTACAAAGATCACATAGTGACAGATTGTCTACAAACGAATGCTCATTTGGCGTTGAAGTGTAACGGGAGACGATTTACCGGAAGCTGAAAGCTTGTCGAACTAGACGTGTTTGTAAGTATATGATTGTATCAACAATATACGACATATTACGTAAATAAACCACAATTTATTCTATTTCTAAAATATACAGGGTTTCTCAGCGAGACAGTTCATTAGAAGTTTATGGCGTTCTGGTCAAAATATAAATTCGAAAATTTAGGATTATATATAGTCGATTATGTTCTCTTCAATGAAAATATTATTAGATTTCTAGCGCTTCCGGTTATACCGGAAGTCGCCGTCTACTTCATTATTTGGATTCACCTATTTTTAAAATGAATGAAAAAATTTGCTCTAGCAGACATTTATTCAAAAAATCAGTGGACACTCGATTTTTTGGATATCAATTTAAAATTCGTAATATACTTAAACAAAATGTTGGAGTATATTTTAGCGCCGTAATATATAATATTACAATATTTTTAAAAAGCAACTTAGAAAACGTACTATTAGAATTTTGCGGTTTTATATGATATTGGTGTTAAGTAGATATACATTTGTTAATGTTAATTTTTGATAAAAGAATCACAATCGAGTGTCTTTATTATATTAAAAGATTATAAATTATTATATTGTTAATACTTATTGGGTTAATTAAATATATATTAATTAATATTATCCGACAGATCTACCTAATCATCATTTATATTTTCTGTCGTACATTACTTGATGTTTTTACTTTAGCTAGTATATGATGAACAACTTTAGTAAAAACCACCCGTCTGATTTCCGTTTTAATTCAGCGTATTTATATATTTACCCGCTCGCTGCTTTTTATATATATTTCAATTCTCAGGTATTTTTCATTTCCTTTGCTTTCCATCTCGCGTTTTTCACAAATTAATTATGCCTCAAATGCGAAAGCAAAATATGTTCTTATTTTTTCTTGATACATCTAACCATTTCCGCGTCATGATTACAAAATGACAATAATGCAAGGATATAAAAAATAAACCATTTCGTAAGCGATTTCGTTTACTTATTGTATTTTTCATCCATCGACAGCTAGGTAGTCGATAAATAAGGTCGTGATATTGCCGGATCAGTAACCACAGCAGCTGGTGGATAAATAGCCGACCATTTATTTATCTTCACGGGGGCACCTGAAGTGGGTTTTCCTTTTGACGTATATACGGTCTGGATATGGTGGGCGGTGCAGAGGGCAACGAGGGAATAAAGAGGTGAAGGGAACCGTGCGGATGGGGTTTCATCCGTGTGTTGGTCAACTGAGTGGAAAACGTTTCAGTTCACGAGGCTTGTGATCATTCGACAGCCGCTTAATTTCCATGCATACTCTTAATATTCTCTATCATCGATCGAATCGGTTTTCACGGACCTAACTGGGCCTTCAATGTCAGGACATGAACGACGAATTGTCCAAACGGAAAATGAAAACGGTGTTGCCGGCACAGAATAAAAAACAATGCAATAAAACAACGAGAGACTTTGGCACTGTAGGTATCGGAAAAAGTAATTTCGAATTGCCGTTACTTTACATAACAGAGCCGCTTTGAAATTCTAAATCGATATTCTGTACTATGAAAATATGTCCATTGGTGTACGCTATATGTATATACCTGTATCACTATTACTACGAGAGCTACATGTAATACTATATATACCAACGTGAATATGTATATGCTATTTTAGTTTAGTCACTGTTATTGTCTTTTTCAAAAGAAGAGCGTACGCAAATAAGTATTGATTTTAGTATTGAAACGTTCTACTTACATGAAAGTTGATTAATAATAATAATAATAATAATAATAATAATAATAATTTATTTACCGTAGGTCTAAAGACATTGGTAATTGTCACAGATTAAATAATACAAAACTGGCACATACATTTCTATAAACATCAGCCAGAATTTAGAAATTCACGTACACTATAGAATGACTTCTCTATAAGGTATTCTTTTAGCTTAGTTTTGAAAACTGTACTGCCGATGACCTTCAAATGGTGTGGTAACGCGTTATAAATTAGAATAGTCATATACTCCGGTCCTTTTTCGAAACGTGTTGTACTATGCTCAGGTATCGATAGTGAATTTGCATTTCGGGTACTGATCTTGTTAAGTTGGCCATTACAAACATAACTATCTTTGTTTTTTATATACAGTATCATTAGACGGTAAATGTATAATGAGGGTAGAGTAAGAATCCTCTGTCTTATAAAATGATTTTTACATGGTTCTCGCATATCAAGCCGTAACATACATCTCAATATACGCTTCTGTAATACGAAGATAGTCCTCGCGAATGATGACATTCCCCACAGCGTAATACCATACGTTATAACTGATTCAACACACGCCATATAGTAGTTTCGCAAGGCATCCAAAGTGACACATTCTCGTAGTTTATAGACAGCGTAATACGTCGAGTTTAACTTTTTTATCGTATAATTTACATGGTATTCCCATTCAAGCGAAGACTGAAACCAAACCCCCAAAAATTTGACCTGGGAATTTAGACTAATCGTTCAGCTGTTACACCTTACAAGCGTTGACCATTTCGGTTTGGCTAAGGAAAATTGAAGAATCTCGGTTTTTTCAGGATTTAGACGCATAGCATTAGCCTTACACCAACTTTTCATACTATTGATAACATCTGTTGATAAATGAGATAATTCTGCTGAATTTTTACACGATATAATTACCGTGGTATCATCTGCAAATTGGTAAAGTTGACCCTTGGTGATATAATTAACTAAATCGTTGACGTAGACCAAAAATAGCAAGGGACCGATCGTCGATCCCTGGGGAACCCCTCTTAGCAGTCGCGACGAATTAGAAAATACATTTGCTGCGCCTTCCATATTTATGCAGACACTTTGATCACGCTCCGATAGATAAGAAACGATCAAATCCAGGGCAACTCCCCGTATACCGCAATTGTATAGCTTTCGCAACAAGATTGAATGAGTGACCTCCTCGAAAGCGCGTGACAAATCAAAGAAAATCGCCATTACATGCTGACCACGATCGACGTTTTGTAGTACTTTCGTTAATGCATTATGTAGTGCTACCTCGCACGAACCGTCAGGCAAAAAACCGTATTGTGTTTTACTGAAAATGTCATGGTTTTTAAAAAAACTAACAAGTCTGCTATACAGTATTTTTTCAAATATTTTCGAAAAGGCTGGTAATACAGATACGGGACGATAATTCTTAATTTCTGATTTTGAACCTTTTTTGTGTATTGGTACTACTTTTGCTTGTTTTAGCTTTTGCGGAAAGATACCCTCTGTGAACATCAAATTAACTAGAGATGTTAAAGCTGGAGTCACAAATTTAGCAGAAATTTTAACGATAAATGCCGGTATTTGATCGAGACCTGCAGAAAATTTGGGTGACATTTCACATATCACGTTAAAAATCTCATTTTCTGTGGCAGGAGTAAGAAATAGAGTACTTGAGTTTATGATGGAAGTAGGACGCTCACAAACTCCAACAGTGGGGTCTGGTGAACCGGACCCGAAAAATTCGCCAAACATTGAAGCCAAGATAAATGGATCGCTTGTTTCCACACCATCACGCTTTAGGTTAAGTTCACTAGTGACTCCACTTTGTGATCCAATCTCACGCTTTATAATACCCCATGTAGCTTTGGATTTATTAGCGGCAGAATTTATTTTATTACTATTATATTCTGTCTTAGCTAGTATTATATTCTCTTTTAATGATTTACTAATACTCCGATAATGTTCCCAAGATGCCTGACTATTCGCTACTCTACACCAGTGGTAGTAGTTCCGTACATATTCTGCTTCCTGACGAATTGTGTCAGTATACCAGGGATTTGTTCTTTGACAGGTCTGGACCCTTCTTAGCGGAAAGCTTATGTCAAAATAGTAGTAAAATAAATTATGGAACGTGTCATATTTGAGATTAATGCCGCCCCCACAATTTTTAACATCAATCCATGTCTCATTTTCAAGCAACGCCAAGAAAGATCCAATACTATCTGTGTTATACATTCTACGATATAGTGCACCAGCCCTACGTTTATATTCTAAATTCAATTTCGCGTATATGCAGAGATGATCAGATAACCCAGGATCATCCCTCCAGCAACTTACATTATTAGATTCAATATTTCCAAAGATATTATCAATGCATTTATCGTATCTCGTAGAAAAGTCTACGTATTTTACTAAGTCATAGCAACTAAACATATTTAGAAGGTCATCTGCAGCACCACTGGTGCCATCATTAAATTCAACATTAAAATCTCCACAAACCAAAACATTACCAAAATTATTTACAACAATATCTAAAATTTCATACAGTTTTGACAAAAACACATTAAACTTACCTGATGGAGATCTATATACACAAATGACCAGACAACGCGTATCGTTACTCACGAAGCTACCACAGCAATATTCAAAATCTTTTTCTGTTGGTTCAACATTCAGAGATTCAGGCCTCATGGGAAAGCAGCAACTAGCATAGATAGCGCATCCTCCACCACGGTTTTCGCTTCTACCATAACTGACTACTAATTTAAAGTCACAAATAGTGGCCGTTTCAATTGCAGTAAATGGCAGTAAAAAATGGCAGTAAATATGAATTACATATTTCTGGTAGTGTACATACATACGAGAGAAATCGCAGATTGAATTGTCCTGACGTACCCCTGGAAATCCGCCAATGAAGGATGAAACAATGCCGCATTATTGACCGAGAATGCAAATCAATGTTAATACAGATATGCTCTAAGCGCTAAGAAAGATAGTGTCTGTCACTATCTATTGAAAAACATGTGTTCTGTTTTTGAGATTAAGGCGGAATTGTATTGATCGATTTTAAGTACTAATTCAGTATCATAAACGGCCCGCTGTCTTATTGCACAGAATGTACATATAACAGCGAAGCGACGCGAGAAACTCAGTTGTCTCGTCTTACGGGATAATGCTTCAATTCACACAGAAGTAATCAAAAAGGCCATTATTCGTGTTTGTATGCTTTACAGATAGTATGAATCTTATAATCTTGATATAACCCTCGGCAACTCTTGAGTTAAAAGTAAGTAAAGTTTTTACTAGAACAATAACATTTGAATTCAATTTTTCTGTAAGTATATAGTTTTCATTGTTTGTAGAAATATTTTTTCAGTTAGAAGAAAAAAAGAACGCAGAGGGTGTGGCCTTTAATTTTTCATTCTAGATTTATTAGTACCATCCCATAGGAAACAAAAAACGAAATAGCACGGTAGTACTGTGTTTATTCTCAAAGGTTTCATCTCCATTCAAGATTGAAGTATGAGTTCGTCAGCTTTTTTAAGTCCTCAGAAATAGACCCTTACGCTAAGATATGTTGATTGGAAAATAAAGAATCTTGGGTGTATTTAGGTGGTGTTTTAAATTTAGTTGCATAGTCATTGTCAATGATGAGAGCATGTTAATGGCAGGTGGTGCCATATCTGGATCTAGGTCGACTAAGTATGTAACCAGTGCGTTTGACTACCGGTGCATCCTTTCTAACGTTTTTTTTGCGAGGTGAATCACAAACTACCTCTAAGTCTCTCAACCGGTTGCGCCTGCAATAATTCTCAGTATTTTTCAAGGTCTCTAATGTCCTGATATATTTTGGCTACGCTGGATTATGTAAGGGATTCATAGATAACTAATTAGAATTCCTAAGAAGAGATTACGCCATCTGTATTGTAATGGCATTACAATGTTTCTTGTTCTATTAAGCTTAGCTCTAGTCTTCTCTGCACGGAAAGTTAGACAAGTGTCCAAAAATAGGCTAAGGGCACTCAACGGAAGCACTCCAAGGAAGCCTGTTGTGAAAGCCTTGTGGAAAACTAAGTTTTTTGATGAATCTCATCGCGACACATTGCGCCTCGTTGATGTTGACTTGCCATTTGGAAGCCCATTCACCCATCGCAACCGTATTGTTCTACAGGCTTCTACATACTAGAGATTCGCTTCTGGATGATATCATATCTAGTTGACATACATATACCTACATAGCTAAATGCACCGCAGAGACTTTTGGAAGATCCTTCATGAAGGCAAGAAAAATGTTCAGTCCCAATAGGGACTCTTATAGGACCATAGATAGCATAGGTCATAGGAGCATAGGAGATGACATTGAATCATCATTGTGCATGACGGAACTCCTACTACAGAAGTACGGTCGTATTATACTTATGAGGATTGGATTCAGTGCCACAGTAACCGTTTCGAAAATCCACCCGTTATAATTTCTCTCACAATCGGCTATCCTGACATAGGTATGACTCGGAACTGCTGTATCCAAATTTACCTGAAAACCAAACATATAAAAGTATGAAAATGCCAAGTGCCAAGTGTCATTTCCTAATGAGCACACATGAAGTGCGTAAAAAGCTATTTTAAAAGGTTGTAGCATGCTAGGCACTGTTACCGGGAGTGTGTAATAGGTCAACTGGGTAACCAGCCTCCAATGTCTAATACACTCGACAGGACAAAAACGAAATAATTACGACCCGGTTGAACAACTATGCTTGAACAGTGTAACTAGCATCATGTCCTTATCTACTACAGTGGTTTGATGTTTATGTTTTAGTCTCAACAGAATTTTTTAAATAGGTAATGTTCTTGATTGACAAAGAAATCGTTGTAAGTGATCCTTAATTTGAAACTTTTGCAAATAAAATTAGAATCTTTCGACACGGTATCATAAACCTTATATTTATTGGTTTGTAATCAAAATTCTACTGTTACAATTTTTATATTTTATTTATTTTTGATGACAATAACGTTTGAGTTACTCCCTAAACATAATTGTTAGAGATTGGCAAGAAAAAACATATTAGTATGTGTGTGATGTTCTTCATGATATTAAAACAGGCGGCTGACTATCGTTGTGCCGGAACGACAAGAGCCGGATTTCAATTCTTCGGAGAGACGGTGACATTTTTTCGGAGAGTTGAAATTCGGATCGACTTTTACCATTCGCTGCTGGGAGCAAAGTGATTAACAGCATGGCAGTATACGATGCGGTATGATGCTGTCACAAAGTCATTTGAACACAATTTACACACAAAACTACACCGCGAGAGTTGCTGTGATAGCCATACAGGCGATACAGATTAAGGAGTCACTGCAACTAAACACAAATAAACACAAATATACATACATATGTATATGTATGTATATCCAGGATTTGCTGTTGTTAGATATGGCTGTGTATTTTAATTTACACATATTAAATGTTAACTTCCAGTGATGAAATTAATTTTACGAAAATATTATCTTTGTATTCTTAAATAAATTTAATTGTTAAAGATTGTTTTATTTTCTTAAACTAGTATATCAGAAAGAAAGAGTATTATTTTAATAGATTGTTTAATGGCTGCTTGCCGCTACTGGGTAAGAATAGAGACAGTAGCTATAGTATATTTTTAGTTTTAAACTGACTGGAAAATATTCCACTACTATGGATCAATTTCGAAGAAGGTTGTAGCAGTTTATTTAAATTCTAAAAGTAATAACAACAAAATCATCAGTAATTTCTAAATCATGGGGAATATTAATTAATTGTAGAAGCGTTCAAATTCTAGTGCCCTTAGTATTTTTTTCTGAGTAGTTTGATATTAATAGAATAATATGTCTTATTAGGTGACTCTATGAACGGCCGACTTACTCAACATTTTTATCGACATTAATTGACAATCAAAACTTACCTTACCTTTCCGGCAACTTCGTCAATTTTTTATGCAAAAGGTTATTTTAGTGAAAGGTTGTAACTTTAGCTCTATGCCACTTCTAGATTTTATATAACTGTTTGCATAATTTTGTCGTGAACTTTATCATTAACTTTATCTTTTGCGTTACTTTTGAAGTATTTATTTTGGAAGTGGAATCAATATTTGATTTTATTTTAAAAGCGTGCGCCTTTTGCATATTCCAACTTCCTACACAAAAAATAAACTTTTCGTTTATGCGGGTTGTTTATGTTAATGTACTCCGTTGTGACCCGTTTTACCGCAACAAAACCACTTATCGATACCCGACAAGTTTCGCATACGCTCCGATTGCCTAGCATTTGTTTACGTCTGGTTCGATTATCTGTACGGTCTGCTCCTATTAAAAATTTAGGTAATTTAATAGTATTTTTTACAAGTAGCTGCAATTGCAGTTGCTTTTAATTGCTAATTTGTGATATTTCCCATTAAGTCAGTTATAATACTAAATATTTTCGCACATTTACCCCAGCTATATAATACTCACGTAATTAATTATATTTAGCCTTGAGTTTTAAATGTTGTTTAATTGCTCCATCTGATAATAAAGGACATTAGGTTAGTGGTAGGTTTGTGATGTTTGCCACTTACCGTTTCAACGAGGTTATCTGCATAGCCTTAAACGCTAAGGCCAATTTTACAGTAATACATATTTCTATCCGTGAATATTTTTATTACATTAGTCACCGTATTAGAAAATGACAAAAAAGCATCTAATTTGATATAAAAAATTATCTAATGCAAATCATTCTTTGCATGCAATACCTCTGTATTAATTTTCGTACGATTTCAAGTCAAAACACATTCCACGAGAGTTCATTCCGAATAAGATATACAGTTGCCTTTCTTTTATCTAATTCGATCCATAACAGTTCTATCAGATTAAAGTCGGGGTTTTGGGCCGATAACGTCGTAATTTTTAAACTATTAATTTATTCTGTTAATTATTATTTTTGTATACATATGAACTGTATACTTTGGATCATTCTTCTTTTTAACACAAAACTCTGGCGAATTATTTGGAAACCAGTAGGTCTAGCATGATTTTCCAATTTATCACGATCATCTGATTTTTTTTATGATTCCCGAAATTATAGCCAACATATCTGTCTCTGAGTAGCAAAACTAGTCGTAAACGAGAACTGAATAACTAGAATCTTTGAAGATTCCAACACATTCGTGTAGCATTTTTTGATTCATCCAACTTCTACTAATCAGTCCACAGAACCTGGACTACTTTCGACGTTGTGCCCACTGTAACCGTTCTATTTGACTACGGAGAAGAGGTATACGTCTATTTGAATGTATGAATTTCCTTTTTTGTAGCCTACCTTTCACGGAAACTGGATGTTACCGTCGACGCTTAAATGCGCTCGCCATTTCTGCGTTGTTTCTCTGCAATTTCGTGTACTTATTTATTTAGATATCTGTGAGCGGTAGTGTATAGAAGGTATATTACATATACAGTACAAATCTTACATCTATGGTCGGAGCTCGGCTTGATTACGAACAGAATTAGCTCGATAACTTAAAAACCATAACAATTGAAATAGTGCTCTCTAGATTTTTTGGAGAAGATTTCATGCTCTACAAAAACGTCTCAAAAGTTTTTTGATATCTTCTATCGTTAAGCCTATGTCTGCAAGGAAAGGAACAATTAGGATTATTTTTGCGATATTTTCGCTTGTTTTGTGAATTCAGCTTGATGCGATATCAGCGACTCCCTATCAAGATGGGATAAATATGATATTGAATAGACATCAGTATGCGATGTCGGGTATATATCATGCCGACAGCGATAATATCACTGGAAGATAGGTAGAATATCTGTCGCCGATATTGTATTTATAACGGAAACAGATATTCACATGATATTAAAGGCGGGTGTCACTGTGATATTGTCATTCGAATATAGGTTTCATATTGGTTGCAAGTCAATCTTAGATGTATAACGATAATGTTTTCATTCGATGTTAGTTCTGTCAGGACAGTATCATAACGCGATAAAGGAAAAGACAGAACCATGACTTCACAAGTGCTCCATTTCTGATAATCAGCCGATATTGCACGCATCACACACAAAAGTATATGTCAAGTCTTTCGAGATCATACATATTATATTTGATATAGTAGCACAGACGTTATAACTCTACAGAAATGTTTATTATATAGAATACAGTTTTTTTTAATCCCGCTGAGCACTACCGAATGTCAAATTTACATTGTTGTTTTAAGGAGTATGTCCGACATAATATCAACTCTAAGTTCAACATCTAGGACTTGGTCGAGTTAATATAAAATTAACGTTAAATCTGTCAATTTTTAGTTCAATTTATTGAGAGATTTAAAACAAGCTTTATTCAGTGTGATTAAATATTAAGGACTTCAATAATAATAAATTAAAATAAATTGAATTATTTAAGCGAAAGTAATCATTTATTTATATTATTATGAGTGACTAATGTCAAGTTGGTAGGCGGACATCTTGTAATTCTCAGGGTATAGAACAGTATATAGAAAGCTAAGAACATCTAAGTAAGTTTCTTTTTAATTAATTTAATATTTAGTTAATTTAAGACTCTCTTGTATACGAACGATTAATTCAGCAATGTATTTTGTAGTTATTTATTACTCGAGAGCACAAAAGTTATTTTGTTTTATCTATTTTCAAGCATCATATAAAATGCACCGTCACAAAGTTATATGGGTGTGAGTCAAACTTAGCAATCGGATGATTATTTTTTACCTACACGCAACACCATTGTACGATGCAACGAACAGTGAATTTGGGGCTTATTCCAAGAGAAGACATCTTGTGCTTATATTCCATTGCACAATAACACCATGTCGAAGACAGCAGCACTGAAGTAATTGTGCCCTGAGCTAACATATACTTTTTATTATAACCAACGAACACCATTGGAATGACCTGCCTGCCATACATCAAAGGATGTACGGACAAAATCGGAAGAAAACTACGCAAACACAAGGTCAAAGTAATTTTCAACGCTCCTGAGAAACTATCCACCAAACTACCTTCGCCTAAAGATCCTACACCTCCGCTCCAAAATCCAGGAGTATACGAGATTTGCTGTACTTGTGGAAAAGTGTACATCGAACAAACAGGCAGAAACATCAGCACCAGATTAAAAGAGCATATACGAGACGCTAAGTATGAATATACAGTCAAATCAGCAATAGCAGAACACTCTACAAACACAAAACACGGATTCAATTTCGACAAATGCAGGAAATTAGCAACGGAAACACATTACTGGAGAAGAGTCTAAATAATTAGTGATAACAAATTAGGTAAAATTGAAATAATAAAAAAGATAATATAAAAGATACAGTAGAAAAATTATAAGAACAACAATAATAATAACACAAATAAATAAGTTATCTAAATGGTTCGACATGGTAACGGTTTCTATTGAGGCATTCTATATTCGGAGTCGTATTCCTATAATTCTTGCTAATCATCTGGTGTTATTTGCCTCCCTTATTCCTATAATTCAATGGGAAGAATTTTCGAAAATACGATTAATAAAATGACAGACGTCGAAATAAGTGGCAAGTAAGTATGTAAAACAAATAAGCTAAGCACACTTGCTTCTGTAAATTGACATATTTGAGCATTTTAGGTACGGAGGCTAATTAAATCGTTGTATCTTATTCACCTTCCACTATAAGTATAGGAACACCTACTACGAATTAAAAGGGAATCTTTTGTAGAATCAGGATATCTAAGAAAATATATACCTTTCTATTTAAAAAATCTACTTTCCGCCGATTGAACTAATTTATACTATTGAACTAATATATACTATTTATATTTTTGTAATAGTTTTTAAAATCCAAGTTTCTAAGTTTCTAAAATTCAAATTCAACAATATGGAGGTAATATTGAACGAAATACCATGTGCATTTATTCTGTAGCAGAATTTTGAAATCGTTAAAAGTCTGCCGCAGCAAAAAAAAGGTTAAGAATCACTGCTGTAGCACATAATTTGGATATAGCAGTTAAAGATTCAATTACACATACATATAAAAGAAATTGAAGTCGAAATTGACGTTATTAGGGATTTGTATAACTGTTTGATTTCGGTATCATATTAAGGGAGGAGATCACTTATGTGGAGGCTATATTAGTTAATTCATAAGTTATTTAAGAATCGCAATTACAATTTAATTTTTTCAGTTTTGTTGTTATTCTGTGTACTTGAGCATGCTGACGTCAAATCAAAAATTTATAACTACACCGTGTATATTCGAACAACTAGCATTTAACCGATAACTTCATATTTCATTTTAACATTTGTAACATCTTCACTGTGAAAGGGCAGGTGTCTCGTAAATGAATTGCTGATGCTTAAATTCACACCTGCAATAGTATTTTTCCTTCGGCTACGACTTAAAAATCTAAGAGACTAAGTTCACTTGTACATTGAACGCACTAGAACTCGTGATTCAAGTAGACGTAGATCGAATAAAAGAAATAAAAGAATTTTCATCTGACTGAGCGTATTATTTCTAAAGTATTTGTTTCGTTATACAACAGGTAACAAGGGTTTTCGTAAACACAATTTTACACGTGCTATAGTTTTTACTATTTCTCTTATTTTAGAAGAGCTTACAATAACTTACGTTGTATGTCACAGATGTAGTGTACTATTATAATAACAATAAATTCTATTACAAACGTATTATTTTATCCATAATAGTAATAAATATTCACGTTTATGTACTAGCTGTATTATTTGCTAATTATATTTGAAAAATGATGTGGCTTTACTTTGTTTTTCAGCAAAATAACACATTCGGTTGGGACCCTTTCATAATTACTATGGTTTCAGAATTTCAAGAGCACCAAAAAAATATTTTACTTTCAGATTGTGAATGACAAATTATCTATATTTTGTAAAAGGACGTGTCCATGTAACCAGCTCATGAAAACTGAAGGGATTATTTTACGCTTAAGCAAAAAGCACATATGGAAGTTTGCGGAGCGGAAAGCGGTAAAAGCTAAAGTTATTACGTGACTCGAAGTTCGTATTTTACATTAATTATAACCCGAAGTAATAGTGTAACAGAAGAATAAAAAATATACTTAGAATAATGGAAAACCTAAAGGTTACAGTTGCATCATAGATTCTGATTTTTCAAGATGAAGATCTAACTATTCAGATGTAATGGAACTGCTTTAGATTAGTAGGACTCGCCCAAGCTTAACTTCGGAACGGTATTTGTGGTGGAAATGCTAGTCATCTAGTGCCAACTTTTTTAGTCATAATTACAGTAAAATCATGTTATAAAAAATTACAATTTTTATGATTGTAATGCTTATAACGTAATAAAGCAACTTTTCTACCAATTATATAAGTACCTCAGTATTGCTCATATACATATTTAATTCCATTTTACATTTCAAGAGCTTCAAATCTACTGTTGAATATATTTGCATCCAAGTACTTCACAAATGTATTCACCTAATTGTGCTGCGGATTACCATTGCATCGTTACCTGGTAGATGAATCATTTCATAATAGAATTTCATATATTTAGAATGGAAATCGATTAAGAAATATTTATATTTTTACAGATACATATTAATAATACTTAATTTTACAGCCTATTGTTTTAGTAAATATATTTTTTGGTGTAATATATGTAAATATTCAGTCTGCATATGCATCATTATTTGTACAATAATATTATTAGTTAGTGATACCTAACAACTTTCATCAATTGGAAACTGTTTTTTCTGGTAGTTGAATGTTTTGACTATCAGTGCATTGCGACGTAGTACACTCGGTTGATTTAAAACCGACTCACCCGACAAGCGACGTAGACCTAACGTCGCACACAGAAACTTTCAACATTTAACTGGATGTTTGTAGTAATAAAGCAATTTGCTAATGAGCTGGTAAAATAGCTACGTAATGTGAAACGAATGGGAAGATCGCTGCAGAAATATATTCTATTTCAGATACTTTTAATATCTGCATTAGCATTTGCCAATACCCATTACCATTAATGACATATAAACGCAAATAAAATAATTATTATATTTCTTCTTAATATGCTACAATTTTAGAACCATAAGAAAAACTATTTATCAAAGCAGATAGACAGGAATCTATGTTCATCTTAAGTTTGTTTCGTTAAAAACACTGATTTTATTCGAGAATTTATAACAAAACACACAGTAAACAAATAAATAATAATTTATTTCAAATAATAGAGAACGTAAACGAAAAGGCAGTCAAACTGAAAACAAATTAATACACAGAAAAACTTTTTAATTATTGGTTGGTTCTGAAGGACATTTTCTGCACCATCATGCGAACATTCATTCTCTAAAGTATATGTATGTAATAGGGTGGATCGAAAATCGCATACAATTCTAATAGCGCGGAAAACTTGCGCATAGCCGTCATTATAAATAAAATATTTTAAAAACTTTTTTTTTAATTTGAAATCGCGCAGAAAGGCTAGAGTTACCAAAAAAAGTCAAAATACCGGTAAATTTCAAGAAAATGCAAAAATTACAAAAAGAATAGATTTTTTGTTCTAATAGTGAAAAAAGTGTTTTTAAGAGTGTCCTTAATGCATACAGAAAGTAATAGACCCTGTTTTACTGAATTAGCGCAAAAGACCTAAAGTTGCGAGCAGGGTTGCCGCCCTGAAAATATTATGTTGGCTATGATAATGGATGAGAGACCACACATTAGAGAACTTGGCTACAGGAGGATCTTTAAATCCAGAAATGAGCCATCGGCTGAAGGTTACGTAAGAGACTTCAAAATACCTTCAATACATTTTAGTGTAAACGACTATACCGAACTAATTGATTGGTCAATCTTCAAGTTAAGACCGCCGCCACTACTGTCCAAGATGCCAACTGAACACATTGCTTCTTTATTGAAAGTCAAAGCGCTACCAAAGTTTAACTACCTCAAAATCCCATGCCACACCCAGTCAGTTGAGAGGTGTGTAAAACTGGTTACAGAAGTAGCAGAAAAAGTGTGCGGGCATGAAAATCGAGATGGTTATATTAGAGGTACTTTAAAATTAAGACAGCTGATGCCCACATTTAATTAAAAGTCAGAATTCAAAGGGCCTTCTATGTGAATAACTTTTTGCCTACAACGAACATATGCATTGTACAAAGTAAATAGTTACTGTAAATATTGTAAATAAAATTCACCCTGGTTGGTTGCTTGCGTAGGGTGGAGGTGGGACTCGCCTTGCAGCCATGTCCTCGCTGTGAGTCCATTTCAGCACAGATTAAATGTTGAAATGAGCTGAGAGCTGCAATATATCATGTTTGGCTAATACATTTTTTGGAAATCACTTGTTAGAGTCTTATTACAAACCTTAATGTGTTAAATAAGCACTCATGAGATATGGAAACCGGCGTTTTTACGGGACTCTATAACTTAACTTATACTATAATTTAGACCTTTTGCGCGAATACAGTTAAGGAATAACAAGTCTGAAAGTATTTTTTCTGGATTGGGTAAACTATTTTGAATGGTTTTTACACTATTACAAATTAAAAATAAAACTTTTATGGGTTTTGGCACATGTTTAAAAATCGTCGAAAATCATGAAATATCGTTTTTTTACGATACAACCCGCAATTTTCGACCTTTTGCGCGAATTCAGTAAAACAAGTATGGGTCTAATTATTTTTTGTATGCATTAAGGACACTCTTAAAACACTATTTTCACTATTACAACAAAAAATGTATTTTTTGTAATTTTTGCATTTTTTTAAATTTACCGGTATTTTAACTTTTTTTGGTAACTTTAGGCCTTCTGCGCGATTTCAAATTTTGAAAAAAAATTTTTTTATGTTTTTTTTCGTTTATAATGACGCCTATGCACAAGTTTTCCGCGTTATTAGAATTGTATTGCAGAAAAAAACGCGTTTTTCTATCCACTCTAATATGTAATAGACTTTTATATCTTGCCCTCATACATATTCTTATTCATGTAATTTCTTAATTACATAAATATACTATAGTGAAATTGTATGCGATAGCGATTTAACTATACATACATATGTTAAGATCGCATTAAGAAATTATCGGTTTAGGAATTTATAAATGGTCCCTTGCATATGAAACTGGATTTAATAGAAAAATATATTGTATATACATAAATAGTAATTTACATACGTAGTAATTTACGTATAGTTAACCATATTATTAGTGCTTTGCATTCGGGTGCCGCAATAAAGCATACTTTTAACGGCTTTTATGGCAGTTTGAGTCGATTCTAAATCAACCGAGTGTACGTGGAATACAAGTATCTACCGTGTCCATAACTTTAAATCTAATGTAGATATTAATAATTGGTAATTTAATAAAAGTGTAATAAATCGTATAACATAGTAAAGTTACATTAAACAAATTATCTATATTTTCTTGAATCCATAACTCTCCTGGAAGTGACACTTGTAGCTTACGAAAGACTTCTACTATCAATTGAATCGACACACAAAAGAATGCTATACTTCATTGGTATTTGATTTACCGCCAGATCTTTCCAAAAAATCAAATCTTGATAAAACTAATGAATGCGCCCAGCTCAAGGATCATTTGTACATATTTAGAGGCCTTCGAAAGGTCTTCATTGCATCAACTTAACGGAACCCTAGTAGCACCGAACGTTGGCTAAACATCACCCCGACGGATCACCGATATGCCGTGCTTGGTGCGATATTAGTGACTCCCTACCAATATTGGATAAATATATATATTTATGATATTGAGTAGCCATCATTATGGAACGTCGGGTATATATCATGCCGACAGCGATAATATCGCTGGAAGATAGGTAGAATATCTGTCGCCAATATTGTATTTATACCGGAAATAGATATTCACATGATATTAAAGGCGGGTGCCTATGATATTGTCATTCGAATATACTTTTCATGTTGGTTGCAAGTCAATCTTAGATGTGTGTCGATGATGTTTTCATTCGATGTTAGCTCTATGCTAGGCCAGTATCATAAGGCGATAAAGGAAAAGACACAACCATGACGTCACAAGCGCTCCATTTCTGATAATCAGCCTATGTTTCACCCATCACACAGAACAGTATGTTTATGAATGTCTTTCGAGACCCTAGGTAACATACATATTATACTCGTATTTGATATAGTAGCACAGGCGTTATAGACTCTGACATAAATGTTTATTATATAAAATACAGTTTTTTTAATCCCGCTGAGCACTACCGAATGTCAAATTTACATCGTTGTTTTAAGGAACATAATAGTGTTCCATTTGAAATAGGTGAGAAAATAAACATTCCGAGTTATGACTCGCCCTGTATATAAATATTGAGTACGCCGATAAATAGATAATTTCTGATGAAAGGTGATCACATTAGAAATGTTTCTAGCGCAAATCAATTATTTTATATGAAAGCCGTAGTACGGTAAGAGGCGCGCCAACTTTGTTATTAAATTAATGCAAAACTTCCCATATCTTCTAAAGTAAACTGAATAACATAGCAAAACCCAATATTATAATAAAGGTAAGACCTAGAAGAATCGTAAACAGTAAAAATATACAAGATGTTCCATTTAAAATAAAGTAAGTTTATTTTACCCTGTCTTTATTTGACACCCTACATAGTTGAAAATATTTTTAGGCTATAACCCCCCGCGCTTCAACTTTTCACTTAATAACATTTTCTCATTTCTCTTATAATACAGGAGTAATTGGACTTCCTCACACTAATGCCTCACCCTGTATATAATTACTACTTACTACAAATTTAATGTTGACGAAATGGCAGTGTATATTATTGCATCAATATCACCTTATAATATTCCGTAAATGGAGGCAAACGCTATCACGAGCATGTCTTATCACAACGACGGTACGATGTCGTATACAGAAATATATCCAACATTCCCTTCCTCGAATGGGTGAGTATCGACCGGACACATTGGGCCAACGTCGCTTGCCGATCGAGCGCCGACTTTGCTCTAAATATTGGCCGACTATCATTGCCTGATATTCGCCCGCTATTTCAAAATGTTCACACCTTCGTATCGGCGTGATATCGCCAGCTAATATCATGCCGACTAATAGTCGACAGGGAGCCGATATTGGCCCAATTTTTTGTGCTACTAGGGAAATTACGTACGTAAAGGATCAGGTACATATAATAATATTGTGTAGTTACACAAAATTTGAACTTCTTTTCTGTAACATTCTACTGGGTGTTTAAAAACTTCGTTGCTTATAAATAAGTTCAATCTGCGGAAAGTAGATTTTTTTAATGGAAAGGTATATATTTTATTAGATATTCTGATTCTACAAAAGATTCTCTTTTAATCCGTATTAGGTGTTCCTATACCTAAAATGGAAGGTGAATAAGTTATAACGGTTTAATTAACCTCCGTATCTGAAATACTCAGATATGTCAATTTACTGAAGCAAGGGTGCTTAGCTCATTTGTTTTACATACTTACTTGTCATTTTGTTAACCGTATTTTTGTAAATTCTTCCCATTGAATTATGGGAATAAGGGATCCTTTAGGCAAATAACACTAGATGCTATTCGAAGAGCTTGATTTGGTCTATTCTCAATGCTAATCCATTATAACACCATATACTGAGCAAAATGTATTGTATAGAAGCGAAAAAAATGTTATTACAGGTAAAATAAAAATTGTAAAAAATACTACAATATGTATTGTAACAAATACTATAATTTTTTGTAGTTGTAAAGTAAATACTCATTGTTTACCCTAATTATTGTACTGGTGCAGATCTATTTCTTTCAGTGTACGCGAGAACAACTAACTAAAATGAGAGACGTCAAAGTAAGTGGCAAGTAACTATGTAAAACAAATAAGCTACGCAACCTTGCTTCAGTGAATATCTGAGCATTTTAGGTACGGAGGCTAATTCAATCGGTATAACTTATTCACTTTCCATTTTAGGTATAGGAACACCTAATACAGATTAAAAGAGCATAGAATCAGAAGAATCAGAAGAATCAGAATATCTAAGAAAATATATACCTTTCCATTTAAAAAAAATCTGCTTTGCAAGATTAAACTTATTTATAAGCAACTAAGTTTTTAAACACCCTATATAACGTTACAGAGAAAATTTCATTCGTCTTTTTTACTTCTACGAGACGTAATATCACTATAAAGTAAGATCGGTATCTGTCACTTTTTTCTTTAGTTGCGAATAACTCAGAAGGAATGGTATTTAGGTATCATATGATACATAAAATTTATCATAGAAGCTGAATCTGTAATTTATTTTATAGTATACTATTATAAAACCGAAGTGGATCTCCACGTCCAGTTAACCGGAAGTGGTATTTATTCAAAAATATTTTCACGTGATAGGTCATATTCAGCCATATCCAACTGCAAAATTTTATTTTAAAATTCAGTACCGTTTGTATACTACTTCTAATAGGCCATTCTCACCAACCATCCTGTACATAAGCACATACATTTTTAGTGCGAAAAATGCTATGAAGCAATATATATATATATATTGCTGTATAAATCCGGCGAACGAACAAAACGATCATCCAAGTGGAGCATAGAATAGATCGTATACTCATATGAAGTGTATAAAACCTAACAACATCGTGAGAAAGGTTAAGGTAGCGAAACCAATGTAAGTACAACAGTAGGTAAGTACTTATTTGAGAACACAACTACGAAACTACACCATAAAGACACCGTAATAATCTAACATTACATGAAATAAAAGATATCTTAATGTTATATAATAAATTTTAAAATACATTTTTTAGCGTCGTATTCCTATATATTCTATTAATTATTATTATGTTGAACGTCAAGTATTATCTATTAGTGTATATGAAATTTCCGAGATGAAATCGTACCTACCAGTCCAAAAGCGATTCGAATTGAATGATTTTGTATATGAATTAAGTTATTTGTAGATCACGATAAAAATTATTCTTGAAAGTGTGATTCTCGACACTTTTGTGATTCACATCAATATTGCTAACGACAACAAAGACAGTTACAATTCACACAATTAGGTTTTCAGGAGTTCATTTAAATATGCTAAGTAAAGTAATGGGAGCTTTGTCGCCTCTTTATATGATAACGATGTGACGATAATTCAGTCATTGTACTACATTCACAAAATTTATGTATTTAAATTTCTTTAACGCCCTGTAGCAGTGATGGACAAAATAACGGTAAACAGTTTGAATCACTAAATATAGGCCAATTCTAATAAAACCAAATTGTTAAATTTCATTCAGAGAAAGCAGAATAATTTAAATTTATTGAAGAAATTCTTACCATTCACACATTTCTCAAGATGTCTTCGGATAGATAAAAGATAGGGACGTACAGTTTTTGCTGATTTGTTGGTAATTCAGTCTACTTTTCTAATCTGTAGTCAAAAATGTATGTTTCCATTTAATATTTTCGATAAAAAATAAAATATCGGAAAAGAATTAAACAGCGCCCTTGAGCATGCACGTTACTTATTAGATTGGTTAGAATTTCTAAGCATTAGCCTGGAGGACTAATAGTATTTCCAACGGCACTAAGTTTGCAAAATTCGGTTCAACAGAACCGGAGTTATAAGCGTTCCTTCAAAACAAAGTTTCTTCTCCTTTCCTCCCCTTATTTGACAAAATTCAAAAAATTTGTGCGGTGTAAAATATGCGGAATTATTAGAGGATTCCGATTTTGATGTTTGTGATAGACCTATAAAAAAGTAAATTTTGTATAAAATAAAAATTTTAATTTTTGGTGTAGAGTTACGCCATGTAGCGGTGATCCTACACTTCCCTAAATAATTTCCAGATGTTTCTTGGAGCCACTTTAGTCAGTGATATTTTTGCCCAAACCTGTAAAATAAACCGTTCATAAGATATGACCGACCGCCATTGGCCACCCGGTACATCATACACAAAAACTGTTGGTATCACTTCCGATTATGTTTAGTCATAGTCGTTATACATATATAAATAACGTGTATAATTACAAATTTCTATCAGTAATGGTATACACTCGTACGACATTTAATTATCATTAAATACAGGACTTAGCACTTACTTTATAGAATGTTGCTTCGTAATATAACCTCCCGAATAAATATTAATACCAACAACATGGATACTTGCATATTGCATGCGAAAACTAAGAATAGGTTGTTCGAAATCCAGTCATTGGAATTCACCAACTTTGAAGAAGCGAGTTAAAGAATTAAGACAACTGCATCCGTCGAATTCGGCTATTCAATTCAAAATTTTTATCAAAGTAATAAACTGCAAAGTTTCTTTGTCTGGTCTATTTGTTTCTTTTCGATGGATTGCGTAATTCTAACTGTTTAGTTCAAGTTTGTACGAGATACGTATATAAATATGTAGAGCTCACACTTAAGAATAATTTTGAATTTTGAAATCAATTCCCTATTTTCAATTTTCTTGCATTGGATGGTGTTTGCAGATTTAATTCACTTTTCACAGTATATACAGTAATCAAGGAACGAACAGAATTTATTACTTCAGAAAATAACGTGGTAGTGGGTGTTTCATTTGTACTCAAAAATATTTAATTAAGGGTGACATTAAAATAATTAATAAATATAACCACGAAAAAAAAGCACAAGAAGAAAACATCTTCCAGGCAACGGTTATTTACGCAGTATATTTAGAAAGTACGAGGAAAGTAAAAATAGCAGTTCGGGACGTCAAAAATATGTATGTTCATGACGGTAAATAAATCACTTTAAAGGAAATTATTTTCCTAAATAACTTTACCAGAAAAATATGAAAGAGCAAAGCATCGACATGATGTTAACGATAATTAAGTATAGCGTGTCTAATAAAAAGTTGACAGTATACATGGAAACAATATAGTATGTTATATGTGTTTGGAATTGTTTAAAATTATCTATGCTCGAAAGTTGCATAGAATTTATTCTTGATTATTATCGAAACTTGTACTAATTTCGTATTCTGAAATAAAATTGTAAACTGAATTGTGAGACTGATGGGAACTCGACTTAATTTATACGTTAAGTAGCAGAAGTCTAGCGTACAAGAAAAAGCTAAAACAATATAGGAAGGGAATTAATGTTCCCACATACTCTTAAATTATTTTTTCAACAAAGAAACGATCTTTAGTTTTTAGAAATATAATACACCAAGGCGCATTTTTTTTTGTAGGAGCCTTTGTATATGTATATAACGATTTCAATATTGCAGAGAATCGGTTGCTTAATGGTAAGAACACTCATAAAGTGGAAGTGTAGTGACAGCAGATAATATTGCGTTCCCTTTCGAACAGTCCGATACGTCTCTGGGATCACCATTCGCTGTTAGAATATTAGTACCAATACTACATCACCCACGAAGAGCTGATGATGTTACAAACCCACATAACATTGATCACACATAAATTTATACAGCAGAAGCTGCAGCGGTAGTCACAAACAAGTGTTATTTTCTTGTTAAATGAGGCGCTTATCGTTAGAGCTTTTACGAACTTTCTACAGGTGCATTTCTATATCGCTACTGACAATCTTTAAAATGTCTTTATTATACGTATCCTATCTCTCGTAATTTGATTTACTAGAACGTAAAACTTTGTGATAGGATAAATTAAATAGTAGCATATATTTAATAGGAACTAAAGTTCTTGACACATTTGGAAACCAACTTGCACTAAACAGCAATGCTTATAATCGAACACTATTTATGTAACTTCCTTGATCTATAGAAACTACCCTCATATTTATACGTTTATATTGAGGGTATTTCCACATCGGTAACATTTGCGAGAGAACTGTACTAATGTTTTCTTACGACCATAAATAGATTCCAGAATATTGTTGCTGAAATTCTCGATAAATGGGTCGTATCCTTTTCATATTTTAAAGTAAGTAGTTCTTCAAATTGTAGAGCAAGGGTATTTATATACAGTGTCATAACTAACTAAAATTTATTTACCTTCCTTGCAGCATTGTCTAATAGAAACATATGTATTTATTTTATTATTTAAAGCCAGCGCTTCATCTTCGTTTAGTATGTTATTAACATGTTCATCTAGAGAAGTACTTAATTTAGTCGAATAAAAATATATATATTTATAGGTATAGGTACATGAGCTACTTGGATATATTTAATGCTACGAAGTTCATTAGCGGAAGTAATTTTACATCTAAGGGTCTAAGGGTGTCATTGACCAATAGTGTAGGACTTGCCATACTGGCATAACTTCGTGAGCATAGTTGTCTGTTACTTCTAACGAGTCTCAATCTTCCTATTTGTTTTTTTTTTCACGATTTTCTATTGCTATCATTACACTTCTGATATAGCTAGTGACAGCTTTATAATTGACTTTATTCTCCAGCGTAATTTCTACGATGTTGTATTTATTTATTTCTTGTTGTACTTGTTCTGCCGAGATGTTTCTTCTCGCAGCCCACCTTTCATATTCAAAAATAGCATGCTCCAGCGTCTCCTCCATTGCACAGTCTTGGCATAGGTCGTCTTTCATCAGCTTGAATCCTTTCAGGTAGGTTCGGAAATTACCATGTCCTGAGAGGAATTATATGACATAAAAATCCACCTTTCTGGAGCTGCATGCTGCCCATGGTCTTATGTGCTTAATTAATGTTTTGGTCCAGGGTCAAATCCAGGCTCTCCCACTTTCTTTGCCACCTCTTAATAGTTGTTTCTCTTTTTTTGTTAGCTGAGGGGTTAGTCTTAAAAATGAACACTCTTCTATATTTTTTCCGCCAAAAGGGAAATCGAATAGGGCAATAATTCAAGGTCGTTTTTTCCATCTACTTGATAACTCTCTTTCTAGTGCCTCGCGGCTTTAGGTATTGTCCCATAAACAATTCTTATATCACTTATGGATCTTAATCACTTTAAGTGATATACAGTCTTATTTATTGACAAGTCCACTAAAATAAAAATGCTTCTGCTGGGAAGAGGAAACTTTTCTTAAATCGGTTATCAACGACCACAGAAGTTAACTGATGAAAGTTCAAGTTAAACCGTAGTCAAGTTGAATTCTACACCGCACGCTTAAGGAAATTGTAGAACACAGTTCAGGTTGTATCTTCCACATTGTCATACGTATCATGCTTGGTATTTAGGCTTTCGAGTGATTGATATTCGAACCATGAGCTTCAAATCCCACTCCTTTTTCTATCTTGCATCTGTCTGTGCACCAGACAAGTGCTGTACATTTGTTTTGATCTTAATAGATTTTTGTTTTTTTTTTAAATTATAAATTGCGTCATTCTTTTTCGCTTATTTTATCCACTTATCTATCACTGTTCGGCATTTTAAAGTGGTAATTTTTAAAAATTATTTTAGATATAATAATAACAAAATAACCTAAAACTAAAAATTTGCAATAAATTTTGAAATACATTCCTTTGATATCACAGACATATATGGCTACTTTTTCCTCGTTTTTACAGATTTTATAAACCTATAACCTATTCCTATAAGACTGGTGCTATAAAAAATATACAAGCATCACTATATAAATTATCCAAATAAATCTCAGACAAAAGGCTCTGGAGACTTTTATGAATTTATTTAGAAACAAAAAATATCAATGAATTATATACAGAACATGCCCCTGAAAACAATCCACCTCAATAATTCGAAAACGTCAAAAAATACGAAAAAATGGCGACACGGGTCGATTCTTGTTTGAAGGATCACATTTTTCCCCCAATAAGGCTATGTCTTGCGTTCCCCCTCATTCTCTCTGGATTGAACAAAAACAGAAAAACATAAATTAGCTTTGTAACTTTAGAAGATATCTTCTAGAGTGTTAAGGATAGGTATAGATTTACGTACGTGAAAGTTGTCGCAAATACTATGTAAAACCGAAAAAATGTAATAATATGACGTAGGTAGTGGCATTTCAAATTTTAGTGTTCGATGCTGGGGAGGATCTGGGCTCAAGACATGGTATTATTGGTGAAAAAATGTCCCTTTTAAACAAAAATCGTCCTGTCTCCGTGTTTATTTGTATTTCCTGACGTTTTCGACTTATTTACATAAGGTGGATCGTTTTTATTGGAAAGGTACATATGTATAGTCTAATTATTTTTGAAAGTTGGCGTTAATGCTCTTTGACTTGAGCAGGGTTTTTTTTTTAAATTTCTCTCTTAAGGAGGTGAAACGGGGTTAAAGGAGGTGGAAAAGTTTGTCTTAGAAATAATATTTTTATTGAGAAATTTACTTAAAATTTAATACTAATATTGTTGGACACAAATAGTGAAACACATTTTTCGGCCTTTTAAAATTCAACCTGTTAGAGAATGCGACAGTTTGTCTGGGAAACAATATTTTTGTAGTGTACACTATAGAGTTTGTTGATTTATGCATAAACAATGGACATGACGACATATAAATTTGATTAAAATGAAAAGCTATACCAATGATATAATCTATGCGACGAAACCGCGGACAGAAAAGGTAGTATTGAATAAAATATTGTAATAGTTTAAGAGGGAAATCTTAAAAAGGGGGAAAAAAGGTACCGACATATTTCATTGATATCGAAATTACATCTTAAAATTTATTAAAAATTGTTAGTCTTCATGTCACAATACTTTCTTAAATCATTATATGTTAAATAATTAAAAAATATACAGGGTGGGGCACCAAATTCGCTTCGGTTGATATACAAAAAACGGTAACACATATTTCAAGTCTTTCTGTTGGAGCATGTGTAGGTCCATTGGGAGCACGTTCTACACTTATTTTGAATATATAGGGTGTTCCAAAAGAAAGTTACACATCAAAGTTATCAAAATTTAAATGGAACACTATGTATATTATTGCATATTTCGAATTTAGTGTTTTAAACGGCGATTATGTACTGTGTCTACTTTATTCTTACAAAGTAGGTACTGGTGCATTGGACGTTGCTTTATATTTATTGGAAACGAAACAAAAATTAACAAATACATGTCTTAGGGGTAACGGGTCGATGGCCGCAGTGGTTAGGCGGCTGACTATAGTTGTGAGAGGACGATAGGTGCCGGGGTTCAATTCTCTGGAGGGACGGTGACATTTTTTCAGAGAGTTTAATCCCGGATCGACTTGCCATTCGCTGTTGGGAGCAAAATGATTAACAGCGCAGCATCATAAAAGGCGATATGATGCTGTCACAAAGCCATTTAAACACAACTTACACACACTAAACTACACCGCAAAAGTTGCAGTGATAGCCAGACAAGTAATACAGCTTACGGAGTCACTGCAACTAAGCACCCACCACACATTAAAAAAAAAAAAAGTACATACAAATTTTCACCATAAACTTAATACAAAAAAGAACAACGAAACTATTGATATCTATGATATTCAAATATCACTCATTTTAAATACATAAATAAATTCTTGGTTGAAACGTTTTCATATTATCAGGTGTTGTTTGTGTATACAATATTTTTCATTTTATTTCGTTAGGTCTGAGGATCTTGCAGATCAGTTCTATGAATTACCACGTCCTACTTACCTATATTATTTATTTCCTTCTCCAATTAGCTCCGAAAGAAGGAGCACCATATATCCATAGCCGCATCTTTTGTCGGATTTTCAGAGGTATGTTTTCCAAAAGTACGAGTAAGACTTATACAATAAATAAACATGGCATGTTTATATCACATACGTAGCGGGAGATATTTCGAGTGTTGTCGGGTTTGCGATTAGCCAGTTAGCCGCATGTATGCTTGCAGCCTTGAACTGCCCATTATCGCATTATGCAGTCGTATCGTGCATAAATCTCTCATTTATGTATTGAAAATGACGGACTTTCGTTTGAGTGATATTTAAATCATTAGTTTCTTTGTTTTTTTCTTTGTTTACTTTTCTATTAAGTGTATGGCGAAAATTTGTATGTAATAAGACATGTATCGGTTAATTTTTGTTTAGTTTCCAATAAATATGAAGTAACGGCCAATGCATCACTGCCTACTTTTCAAGAATAAATTGGACAAAGTTAATATCTGAAATTATTGTCATCATGTCAAAGGTACCTTGATTTAACGAAATTTTTAGTACATATTCGCCAATTAAAACACTAAATTGCCTTTTACAAAGAAACTATAAGAGATAGGTATAGGGAACCTTAATATAATTTAAAAGAGAAGTGAAATTGGAATCGAATGACGATTTTAGATACAGGATGTTCTATTTAAAATAAGCAAGTTATTGAGCATTAATGGTACCCAAAGTTACTCGTAAAATTTTAACCACCCTGTGTAATTTTTAGAAAACATCTTTATTTTAGCATTAGATGTAATGATTGTGCTAATGAAATAATACAACTTGAAACACGTAACTTAAATACGTACGCCAGGTACTCATTCTAAATACTGATCTACATTGTTAAAATTGTTAAATATGTCAGAAAATGTTGAACCTAAGTATAGGGAATATAACAGTAACTTGCCTTTATTTAGTCTGCGTCATCGAAATATGCAATGATATACATGGTGTTCCATTTAAATTTTGATAACTTTGATGTGTAACTTTCTTTTGGGACACCTGTATATTTCAAAATAATTTTAGAACGTGCTACCAACGGACCTACACATGCTCCGACAAAAAGATTTTAAATATGTGTTACCGTTTTTTGTATATTAACCGAGGCGAATGTGGTGCCCCACCCTGTATAAATTTGACAAATACCAAGCCACATTGGCAAATTTCATGAGATATGTAAGAAGTAGCGAGTTATAATTAGAAAACAAAAAATCTATTAACATCGAAACAAATGATCAATTTCTGTAGGTTTTGAAAACGGAAACAAAATATATTGTCAAACAAGTGTTAAATGAATTGTTTTAACTTACTGAATAAAGACTGTATTTCCAGATAAACTAAATTTAGTACATGTTATTGTAATATATATTGGAAGTAACCACAGTATGAGAAATCTATAACATACATATATCAGTCAATGCTCCCAATTTTACAGACGATTTAAGAGGATATATCAATTCTCGCATGTTATTTCTCTCACAAAATGTCTTAGAAGAGTTCGATATGTGTACAGCAAACTCAACACTTCGTTACTTACGTAGCGTGCGTGATTTAGTTCAATTCCACAGGGTTTGTTTATATTAGACTTAATAGAGTACATTGACACCAACGCTCTGGGGTATTTTTAAGTGGAAATAGTATGTATAGTTAATGTCACTGTCCGAGAACTATATTCTTTGATATAAAAAGCAATTTATATTCATTTATTCTATTTTTAGTTAAGTATTTCTATGCGTAACCAAATAACGTTTTATTGGTGAATAAATATATAAATTAACAAGGAGGTATATATAAATTTCAATCAGATAGATAGAACAAACGTATGACGTCAAAAAAGAAATAATTTGTATCTCCCTTTTTGAAATTTTTAACTAATGAAAGTACCATGTTAATCTAAACATATTGTATGTACATACATACTAGCCATGTTCAGTTAACACATTGGTAAGTTACCAGTAGGTACCGGTGAGTGAAATAGTATGCTGAATGCCTACCGTTACATACTGGTTACTTCCACCGGCCGCCATTTTTCTCACCGCATTTAAAATACGGTTAACCACTGGTGAGTACCGGTTTCTTAAGCTATTGCAACCTATCGAATCATCTGATAGATAACGCATACATACATATATTTTTACTCAGCCAGTTAGCAGTCACTCATCGGTAGTATACCGAAAAGCTGACTGAACACGGCCACTGTCATTTTTCTAAGAATACATTCAATGATCCCATTTTTGTCACAACAGTGGATGTAGCAGCAACTTGTCTATACATTCAGACAAAGAAAGGATTGGTTTCGTCAAAAAAATAAATTCTGTTATGATAGATTGCTCACTTGATCTGAATTTCCTCTGCAGAATATCGGCTACATGTCATTATTAAATAATACAATTGCTCTAAAGAACAAAAATCAGCAACAACGAGCTGAGCTACTCGAGCGAGATTTCTGTTTTAATCTTAACCAAGTTGCTGCTCAATGTGATGCGTCACATTTTTTAAATTATTAAGTTTACATTAATGGATCTGTACGAATTAATTTTGTAGTTTTAAATAATGTTTGTAAATATTTTCTATTATAGTGTTACAATTTTTTGTTTCTTCTGTGTTTATCAGTCTTTGTAGTGTAGCGTTATATTCCTTATAAATTAAGAATCACTTGAAGATGTAAGAATTAGTTGAAACATAGCTGTTTGTCGTTTAGTTTTCGTTGTAGATTTATTTTATAGATCGTACAATTGACAGTACTATCTTCAATCCGTAATTACAGAAGTATAATACAAACATCGTCACGTCGACACAGACATGTGGTCACAATCACCCCTGTTTGTAAAAATACAAAACAATACCAAACGTCAAAATATTTTCAACGATGATTACACAGAAATATTATTTGGTTATTAATTATTTAGTATATACACTTTCTAACCAATTTATACGAAAATAGTACACGGAAAGACTGGATTGTTTGACCCAAACAAATTTTACTTGCATTCACCAAATTTTATGGTTGAATATGAGCAAACAAATATATAGTTGTTGGTAACAAATAATTTTGTTGGCTATATTTAAGTGTTTTAACTAAATATTTCTTTAAATTAAGCAAATATTCACAAATTTAGTTCCAAAATTTTTTTTAATTTAACGAAGTTTATTTGAAACAAATAAACTTGGTTAAAAACAACAAATAGATTTTGTTGAAACCATTGTTTTATTTGTTTACCATTACGTTAAGAAAGTATTTTACAGAATTATTTTGTTGCGTCAGGTAAATCCTTTAACAAAATAATTTGTTTGCTAATATCAAATTTTGATTTAATTCAGTTAAAGTAGCAATGGTTACTGCAAATAGCTCGGGTTTTCCGTGTATGTATTTGATAAGGATCCTTATGTTGAAACATAATAGGTAAATATAAATAATCGGAAACTACAATCGGACTTTTAATAAATCTTTCAAGTAATAAAGTCTATAGTATATTCCCTCTGTGTATTCTATACAAACTGGAATTTTAGATATAATGCAAAAATTAAACGTCTTTCTTCGTTTACTCGTACACTCGGTACGACTTAGTCTTCGAACGATTTTAATAAGGTAACTCACTAAAATCGTTTGAAGACCAAGTCGTACCGAGTGTACATTACACTACTATGACGCTTTCAAAATCCAAAATCGTTACTCGTGCCGTGTGTGAAGCTTCACTTAACGAACCTCTTCTACCCAAATCAATAACGTTTCATCAAACTCTTTATCTTCATACCTTATTACCCGTATATACTTGCTCATAGTTACCGCCTCGATAATCATAAAAATAAATATGATGCTAAAACAAGAATTATCACTTATACCTACATACATCGACCGGACATGCTTTAGACTGCTACAAATAAATAATGAAAAAACTATCTAAACCTTGTGGTCTATGCGGGCAAAGCCATGGACAGAGGAACTAGTAATGTATATGAAAACAGCATAATTAAATATGGAAGGTGATAAAATTTATTTCCATACATTTCGATGATGGAGCAAAGTTTAAAAAGCAACTGTTTCCGATAAATCGCTAACAAACTTATTTCTGTTGGGTCACATATTTTGTTAGACACTTGCTGAGGCCATTATAATCGCATAATTAAACATAAGATGGTTATTTTGCCCACACAGCATGTACTATCCAATTTTCGACATGGGTATTTAGATTGTATAATATATCATTTTGAAAGTAGCAATTATATAAATTAATGCTCTTGTTTAAAATGTACTACATTATCAAATAAACAATACGACTATTGTTGAGGAAAACATTCCTCAAAATCAATTTTCTGTTTTATAGCATTTGATTTTGAATTTATTCATTTCTATATAATAAATACCTTGTAGAATCTATTATTTAGGTATATTTTATGAAAATACAAACATGAATCTGTAATGCTATACATTAGGTACATATTACCAAACTTCTGTTAATAAAATAACCTTCAATTCCTTAAGTACTACCTATACACCTACGCGATTAATTTTTCTTAAAAATATTGTAGCTAATACCCGCATTCGTATGCTGTATTCATAATGTTATTATTAATTAATAAATCTGTCACAATTATTACATGAATTTTAAACTAAGTATTCTATACTGTAATGAAAAGTTTGCAGTGAATATTAAAATAATTTTTATTTATAGCGCTGAAATCTTAAAGACATATTTCCAAAGAAACTTATAATTTTGTACTCTCAATATGCGAAATTATGAAATTTCCTAGCTTTCAAAGAAAAATGTTCAATAATTAAAAAATCAGTCAAAAAATATCATAATTGTCAGGGTAGAGCAGTAAATTTATTTATTTCCTTTATTTTATTGTTTGGGCTCCTATATCATCTTTGCTGATTTTGTATTTTTGCTGCTATATTAATATTATGTACACTTGTGTTATAAGTATTCACCAAGCTGCTAAAACGTTGGAAGCTCGAAGAGTGAAACGTCAGAGTTCATTAATATCTTCGATAATGTATACACAGTCAAACAGTTTGTTATTGATCGAGTTTTAAATTGTGAAATAATAATATACGACACAGCAACTGCAGTTCAAACTTAATAATTTCCATAGTAGATGCGTAATCTGTTACGACAAGGTATTCCAAATGATATACACACAAAATCTTTCTACAGGGTGACAACCAGGAACCGGACGATTTTGAAATAAGCGTTAATACAGAGAATCTTCACGATAATAGAGATTTATTTACATCAAAATGAAGTTTACACGATGCCATTTAAGATGTGTATCAATTATGAAATATAATGTCATTGAGATGGTGGCCATAACGTTGGATATAGTTTTCGACCCTTTGTCTGAAATCGTTCATCACACGCACTTTGGTTGATTAATAGTCATGTTTCTCTGACTCATGACATCCTTCATGTCGTGCAAAATTACGAGGCTTGTGAAGATATACACGACTTTTTAAATGACCTCATAGAAAAAAGTCACAAATTGACAGGTTTGGAGACTCTGGGAGTCACGGTACATCTCCAAAACGTAAAATAAGTTTTTTTGGGGACATGTTACGGACAACGTTCATTGATGCGTTGGCAGTATTTGCAGTGGCTTCGTCTTGCTGAAACCACACATTTTATGGATTTATTTATTGCGGTTAGAATTAACGATGACTGTGCAGGCTCATCAAATTAAGCATCATCCTCTTCAAAAAAAGTAGGAACCAATAATGCCAATAGCGCACTACATTGTGACCTTATCAGAATGGAGTGGTCGTTGATGGATATTTCGTGGATTTTCAGGAGCGCCGTACGTTAAGTTGTGTGTACTAATCATCCCATCCAAATGAAAATGCGCTTCGTCGCTCATTAAACGTTGTAGGTCAACGCTTTGTTAGATAATCACTTGCATTGTCGTAGCGAAATTCTCACGATCTTCAAATTCTCCCTTTTAATGATAGAGCTCAGAATGCTCTATCATTAGCAGACCGACAAATGTCATCATGGAATTTCCTGATAATTAAGCTCATAGATATATTTAACAATTGTTTTTGAATTAAAGGTTGATCGCTGTTAACACAAGTGTGCCATGAAAAACTAACCTTTCGCAAAGATACCAATATTTTTTTCTGAATAGAATTTACATGACGAAACGATTTGAACAAGACAACTATCCTATCGTAAATGTTATTAATATATAATACCTAACTAAGAGTGGGATAAAGAAAACTATTTGTGTCACAAAATTTCTTAAACTTGTTAAAAGTATGATGGAGTTCTACATTAGCAGAAAATAAAGAAGATATACAAACCTCACAATCAGGTAAATTAAGCTTTCTTAGAAAAAATCCACATACATAAGGTAACAACTTGAGAATTTTAACTCATTTTCATCATTAATTGGAACATTTAGAGAAAAATCTTCTAATTCATTCTTATCCAACGTACTATTTTTCTATCATTTTCAGGCTCAATAGAAGTCATAAATGATTGTAGATTAGTAAAGACATGCCCACTATCTTGCTCACAATTGATTCCGATAGAATGAGAAGACACTAAATTATTTCAAATACAAGTTTAAAAATTGGCAATAAATTGATGAGAACTTGGATTTGTATTAAGACCACAACACTGATTTACACAAGCAGATTCTCTAAGCGATCTTGATTAATGATCTTATTCGCAAGTGTCCAGTTTATTCCACAAGAAAATAAAACTTCGAAGAGTATGAATCCAACTTACTTTCATTGGTAGTGATTTTATCTGACGGTTTGTTACTTAAACGTACATATCTTTAAAATTGACAGTGCTCAATTTTTTCAAGGCTTTCATACTACAATTCTGATTTAGAAGTAGCACAACAAGTTTACGATTGGAGCCTGAATCTGCATAACTTAGAACATTAAATAGATTTCAACTATATATGTTTTCTGTCATTAGAAGGAAAGGTGAAAACATGTTTATTTTGATAACTCGAATCAGGTAAAATATTAGAATAATATCGACTTTCGCAACCTGGAATTTTACTTTTATATTTGTGCACACTTGGGAAAGTCTTCAAAATAAATTTTTACCTAAATATTCCAATGCATTATTATTACTCCAGCAACAATTAATAAAATAAAACATAATTTATAATAACAAAACTTACCCAAAACTTGTTACTGTTTTCTTTATAGTCTCACAAAATAATTTGTAAACACTTATTATGATTTGCAGATATTTTCGGTACCGTGCACTGTTGCCATATCGCACACTTTTATAGCTAACCATATTTATTCAGATTTCTTGTTAATAAGAACAATAAAGAAACGTTTTTGTCATAATAACGCTAAGAGCTGTCTCATGTTCTGTCTAATGTTTGATTAAAATCTCTTTAGATACAAAGCTTACAAAGATTTGGTAACAATACAATATTTAGTACTTCATATGAACCCGAGATAGCGCGGACATCTTGCCCGAAATTTCAAATTTGAAAGAAATGCCCGTGAATGGCATCACATTACAACAGTAGTGACATAGCATTTGCTTTCCTCCCACGGCGGTAAGGTAAGCATTATGTCTTCCAAAAACGTCCGGTTTCCGGTTGTTACCCTGTATTAATGAAATGTTTGTTTCTCTTAGCTTTTGTATATGGATAAATTCTAATTGTTAAATATGAAAACTTTAATTTAGTGAAGTTCTTCACCAGAGCTCTTGGTGTAGAAGTAGAACACTAAACACTTCAACTCACTAAACATAATAAAAAAGATTAATTAAAAAAATAAATAAAACATAGCGACAATAAAACATCCCGCATTCGTCATTTTTTTTATTTTAATTTAGTATTATTATCGCCTTGATAATGGCAGCTTTGTTGTCGAAACACGTTAGTGTTTAGTTAAAAGTTTTTGGTGTTTATTGGGTTGAAGTGTTTTAATTTGTTTTATCAACAAATTCAATCATATTGGATTACTGTCAGTATTTTTCTGTGTATACTGAAAAAAAAACCATGTTTATAAGTATGGCAGTAACTTATAGTATTGCGTTAGTAGGAATGCTGATATGTGCTACAAGAACTTTCAATCAACACATGCTGCTACTAACGTAGTTAGGGTAGAATCATTACTAAAACATACTAAAATAAATACAAATATTTTAAGATATATAAGTTCAAAATGGATTAAGAACACAGAAACAATCAATAGTCAAATATCCGCAAATTTAATAATAATAGTTGCATAAAGGTTTATTACATTATCTGCCCAGAGGTTTCTTGCATATAATATGTACAAAATTATCCATTGTTTTGTAACAAAAAGAACATCGTTTACGTTTCTGGAACACTAGATCAGCCCCCACTCTGACGAATTATCAAATTGTTTCTGAGCTTAGGAGACAGTCAAACACTTTTCAGTAAAATGAATAAAACTGAAAGAAAATTGAAGGAAAACTGATTGTCTTATATTACAAAAAAAAGTCAAGGTACTTTTGTATTTTTTAATAACATATACCTAATATATAGATTTCAAGGCAAACCTTTTCTACAAACCTTTTCTACATTAATGAACTGTTGTCTATTCAGGCATTTATGAAAATTATTTTATGAAACACTTATACGATTCATGTAAGTGTGTGGGTGTATATGTATGTGTGCGTATATATTTGTGTGTACCAAAGATAAGAAAAGAATAACATTTCATTTTTAAAAGGGTAGTTTTCCTAAAATGTAATAAGGTTACATAGACACTGACTACCTTTGAGCACCTACCACTTAAGTTAAGTGATAGGTAGTATTTATTTTTATACTTTACAGAGAAAACTTCTTGACGACTTCTTTGGTGCTACGTATGTACCTATAAACTACTTATCTCCATGTAGAAGCATAGCACTTAAAGTTTCTCAGGTTAATTACTTCAACGTAGGAAGGTGTCAAATCCTGTAAAATAACACGCATGCAAATATATTCTCTATGTATAAAATGACGTTGGGTAAGGATAGAGGAATTAAAGTGTATTAATTTATAAAGTACATTTAAAGCTCCTCGCCTCAAACCTAGCCTGCATCTTAATAAAATATTTTAAATTTATGTCTTAATATCAAATTAACGATATTTTTTATATTCGTGTATATATTACTTCAAATACGGTAATTAATTTCATGCAGCGACTGCGATATTATCGCTAACACAATTGTATAAAAAAGTTGTAGTAGATGCGAGGGTCTCATTTGCCAGGCAGCCTTTCGTAATTTATAACCAGTCCGTTGGTTTGTTAGGGAATTGAATTATCTTTAGTGCACTTATGAGGTCACGTCTAGTGCATCTAACTGAATGATATATCATCGGCCACGATGCAAGGTATACATTGTTGACAGTACTGAACGTAAAACTTAAGATGGGGGGTTGGTGAGAAATATTTTTATTTCTATTGGAAAAACACATCAATTTACAATTAAGGTTGTGGAACTAAATGTACAGGATTTACGTTCATTAGTACAATATATTATTCATTAATTTAGCAGGACCTAATGTAATAATATAGAGAATATTACACAGCCTGTCTCAAAGTAAACAGGTGTCTGTCAATAGGGACGTTTTGGTGGCGCCACCTATATGTGGCTGGAGGCGTTCGAATAGTACACCCGTTGCCCACTTCTAGTAAAATGTTCATGACTGTTGGTTCTTTGGAAGCGGAGTTGTAGCGTTTCAAATGGCAGTATGTTTTTGTCATCGGTACAACAATAAGCATCGAACAAAGACCCAATATTACGTTTTGCTTCATGCTTCAACAAGCTTATGGTGATGATTTTTTATCCCATGGAAAAGTCCATGAGTGGTATACGCGCTTTATAAACGGCCGTGAAGACATCAATGACGACCCTCATGCCAGCCGAAATTCGTAGTTACGCTAGAGAGCATCGAAAAAGTGCGTGATTTTCTCAAAATTTAGCCAAACTCATTTTTGCGTTTTATGGAAATAGAATTGGGAATGTCCAAAGATTCTATCTATCGCATTTTAATCGACCATTTGAGCTATCGAAAGGTGTGTACTCACTTTATGCCGCACAAGTTGACTGACGACCAAAAATTGCACACAATCCAACACTGCAAGGAAATTGGCCAAAAAGGACGAAAACTTACCATTACAATATTGTCCTGGTGGCGAAACATGGTGTTTCCAATACGATATTGAAACAAAGCGTCAAAGTTCAAAATCGAGGCAAAAAAAACGAGCTGGCAACCAAAAAATCTCGGTTTGAGAAGTCAAAAGTGAAGACATTTGTTTTTACGATGTAAAGGATACTGTTCATCAAGAGTTCGTCCCACCGGGCACAGGGGTTAATGCGCCATTTTATCTTAGAGTTTTGAGGCGGTTGTTGCATCGCATTCGTCGCATTCGGCCAGAATATCGTGAGGAAGGGAGTTTGTTGCACGATAATGTACCGTTTCATCGATCGACACTTTCGATTCGACATTTTTTGGCCAAAAATCGCATTTTATTGGTCAGCCATTCCCCATATTTGCCTAATCTGGCTCCGTGCGACTTTTATCTGTTCGGAAAATTTTATTTGCCAATGAAGGGCATGCGTTATGCTGACGTTCCAACCATCCAAAAGGCGTGTACCAACATTTTCAGAGGCATGGCGGCCAACGATCTAAAATCCTCATTTGCTATTAAGTCGTGCAAATCAGTGTATCGAAGCGGAAGGGACTTGAATAAAATAAATCAATTTTGCCGAAAGAACTACTTTTTGTTCTTATTTAAAAAAAGTCCTGTTTACTTTGAGACAGGGTGTGTATTTATGTAATAGTTAGAGCATAATAATAAACATACTATACATTACAGAATTGTTAGGATGAAATTTAGTAGTATTTAAAAATTGCTTTTAATATAATTTACAATAAAGAGTGATAAATTATAATAAATTTGGGTTAGATGTGGACTCTATAAAACAGAATTCTTTTCTATAGAATCCACTGAAACGAGAGAGAATAATTAGAAATGAAAATGGAATACTAAAATAAAGAATAGAACCACACTTCGCGATGCGATAACAATTTTCTAGGTTTTATAGAGTTTCATTACCGAATACTTTCAACATAGTTCCAACAAAGAAGGTAGCTGCAGAAGTCGTATTCATCAAAAAAATATCCCAATCACTATGATAATTAAGATCGACAAAAAAGCTAATAACAGTATAACATCTTCATAAATTTGAAATGTGTATTTGTAGTCTTGGCTTTCGTATTCTCTACTTCTTCTTGTATTATTTCGAAGAAAAAATAGTCTACTAAGTGGAGAAACAAAACCTCGTTAAATGAGCTGAACAACAAGTACAATCTAACAGTAGTCAAGGGTTAACAAATCCTACTACTATATATGTTTACAATCATTAAAGAGATGTTAAATTTATCAGTTTTTTATTTGTTACAAAACGCGAATTGTCGTTTATAAGCCAGTTGAATGTCGTGCAATCAAAACTGAATGTCGGTCGCAGGATGCTGTAGACTCAATTATACGTGGAAGTGA
This sequence comes from Holotrichia oblita, assembly GCA_023690525.1. Taxonomy (NCBI): domain Eukaryota; kingdom Metazoa; phylum Arthropoda; class Insecta; order Coleoptera; family Scarabaeidae; genus Holotrichia; species Holotrichia oblita. Next base: position 50,094,660 of record CM043021.1, read on the forward strand.
TAGTTGAATAGGACATACGAAGCTTTAGGAGACAAATATGCGCTTAACTACTACTAAAGTAAGTAATTAGCATATTTGCAGCATTTCAGAGTAACATGTAGACTTTATCGTATCTGGTGGTTTCCTGTTAATAGACGATAACACCTGCATACATACGAGTACAGCCCATATTGCAAGGTAATATCAGGATGACATGGCAATTCGTCAATTAGAATGCAGCAAAGTGATATATTACAGCAAAATTCCATTTATACTCCATTGTTGAAGTTAATATTTCGAAGAACTATGGACACATACACGATAGGTTTCAAAATATTACTTAGGAAAATGAAATTGAGAGTATATTATTCTGCTATTGTTATTTGTATATTTTGAACACATGGCTACTATATATATATTTCGGAAGATCAGTTGTATATAGTAGACTGCCTAACTATCTAAAAAGCACAGGCCTAATATAAAAACACTCTACGGCTATGGATAACCGGGCGTCTAATGGATGCAAATATTGATATATGAATTGTGGAAAGTAATGTAAGACCAACTTCTCAATTAACTTTTTATTTATTGTGATATTTTTTCACTACCAAACAGCAAACATTCGTTGTGAAAATATAAAACGAAAGAAATCATTACTATTAAGAATTAAAAGTAACGAAAATAATATAAAAATACAGTGGAATAAAAGATTATATAAAGTACAATACACAAAACATAAATACAAGAGAAGAAAAGAAAGGTTTAACGTTTCGGGTCGATCATAAGAAGCAGATACAATTGAGATTCCAACATACTCGTAGCACAGCAACTGGACGTATCAATCACGCTAGAAACAAAAACCTGTTGTTATAGTGATAGTTTCGCTGATTTCAACTACTAGTTCGAAGAATCCTGAAAATTACTAAGTAACCTTGCGATGCATATATTTATTCAATGCGCAGTGACCGGTTAGGATTCCTGTAAGTAATCTCACTCTGTCTTTGATAATAAAGACTCTTTACTCATTTGGACGAATCCCGAGAATTTTACAGTGGCTCACGCCCATTTCAGTCGGACACTTTTAGCGCTGCCATACAAACTCCCACACATCGATTCTGGGAATTCTGTAAATATGGCAGACGTCCTTGCTAACTTCTCAGCTATTTCATTACTTCTGATCACAGAGTGGCTTGGTATCCATTTTAACGTAATGTTGTGATGTTTTACCAGTTATTCGAGCTATGCGTGGCACCACAGTACCTCTTTGCAATCGAATCAGATAGCTTGCAGTGTTGTAAAAGCAGCTTTGCTGTCAGATAGAATTTCTACTCGTCGATTTTTATGCGGCCAATTGAAAATAACTTTTACACAGGTCTGGGCGGTGATTATTTTGGCGCAGAAATGGGGAAGAAGCCTCCAAGCTGATGATTACGTCGTCGGATTTCTTAGAGCATCCACAAACCAGCTGGAATATCCTCGCGTCGAGAGAGTATCATTGTATCATTTGTAACACCGCAGTATTTATTTTCTTGGCGATTTCCTAGGCCTCCACATCTCGTTCACATATATTTGTGAAAATTATAGGTGGTAGTCGAGTCGTCGGTAACGCAACGGTTAGCCCCTATAGCCATACTTGGTGGTTCGACTCCACCTCCGGACGACATATTTTTAAAATAATTGTTGGAAAATTATAATACATTGTATCGCCTAGAGAAACTGAAAACAGATGATATATTATCGGTGGTAGCGTCTGTTCGACAGTAAAGGTGACAGAACTTCGCTCTCTGGGCAGCCATTTTCTCGGTTGCCTTCATAGTGTAGATGTTCTGCGGTACATGAACCACTCTGTTTCTTAGGTCTCAGTCCTACACATCTCCCTGCCCCTCCCAATCTGGGTCTGAATGATCTCGGAGGGGAAGTGCACCTCCAAGAGGTGCTTGAGAACATGCTCTTCTATTTCGGCTTTATCACCGATTGGCTTCCTCAAGGTCTCTATCCTGCAGGGTTCTCTTTTTGCAAGTACTTACCGAATTCCGGACCATTCAGAAACTCCTTTTAGTTCCTGATAGAACTTTTCCACGACTTTCCTTTCGCCTTTCTTGAGGCGCAGTTTTATCTTGTCAGAATCGCTCTGTATTTATCCGGTGAACCAGATCTTTTCGCTTTGCTTTAAAGTTTTCTGGTGACCACTCTTAGGGCAGACAACTCCCTGGTCCACCATGGTGTATCTTGGCTTGTTGCTTTAACTTTATTCTACTCTAAGAACAATATTAGAGCGTATTTGTATTCGTATAGGTAACTGATTCAGAACATTGTTCTCAAGTTGCTAAAAAGTATATCAATTGCGCTATCTCCAAAGTATATCAATATCATAGTTATTAGAAGCAATAGCAACGCTTTGTGTATAATAATTTGACTGTTGATAAGTTACAAGTTAATTCAATATAAACTAATTGAAAATATACCATCAAAATAATTTGTTATTGAATAATGCGTCCTAGAATCGATAAAGCGAAACCGAGTGTAAAGCTATTAGAATTTACATCCCCGATCAAGTTCAAATTCGTGATTGATTTGATTACCGATGAAAGGTTTATATACTCCCGAGAGAATTTGATTTCTATTTGATGTTAAGCAAGAGGTTAATGTATAGGTGAAAATTTATTATTTTGATATATGTTCAGTATAGATTTTCTTCATATCTTGTTTCTTGTACTTGGAGTGTAAATTGACGCTTTATATTGTTCCCTCTGTATGTTAATAGAAATTTTATTTAATTGGAAACAATTTATGAACGTACTTGATGTGTATATTGATAACAATTGTTTCTTTCGACCACTTCTTTAGCGAAAAAAATTAAGTTCTAGCACCAAATAATAACATTTGGTTCTTAATTTCTTGATTGTTTCAATTCTATTCATTTTTGAATAGCATTGTGAGCCTACTACATATATGATAAAATGTTTACACTCAAAAACATCTATAAAATAAAATATTGTAAAATAATATGCTCGATATCAGAAACCGCAAACAATGGAACAAATTACTGACAACCTCGTTCACTTATGACTAAACATTTAAAATTATTACCGACACACGCCATTTAAAGCAGCATGCATTAGCACCTGTTAATTCGAAGATCTCTGTCAGACTATGCTATCACTGATGAATAGAGTTGACCAATTCGGAGCGAAAGCAGAGGTGTAAATACATTTTCCTGCTACTATTATACGTGCACACACGATGACTGTGGACAACATACTAAGTAATCGTATGTGCGATGGGGCACGCGGGAACCAATTCGTTAGTCACACCTCTGCTTGCGCTCCGAATTGGTCCACTCTACTGATGAATATCGTGCATTTTATTTTCATACAGCCTTCTATTGCGTTGATAATGATCAATATTTAGCTTCAATTGTAGCGTAATTATGAGTACAATACAAAGTCGTAAAAGGCTGCCATATACGGACAATGTAAATAAATTTATCGGACAATTCAGATCTAAAATACGATAGTGCTAAAGTAATTTGGAAAGCTGGCGGACTTTGTTACGCCTAACACGTTTCGAATTGGTAGAATTCGAAAACTACAAGAGTTAGAATAGTGTTGTCCCAAACTTTCTCCTAGAAAATTTTATGATGTAGAAAAAAGAGCTTACAATTTTTTTGATATCTTGCTTCGAAAATTTTCTGTTTATCGTGATATTTTACCTCTCTTTGCCTAGCAACCTTTAACAGGGCAATATATCAAACAATTGGTAAAATCTTATTTGTAGAACATAACATTGTTGTAAATCATTGAGATAAATACGACAACCTTGTGTCCTAAAGGACATATTGAGTCTGAAGATATTGTATTATCAGTGTAAGAGGTTCCTATAAACATTAAATTTAAGTGCGTTAGATGATTGTTTGTTGGTGAACATGATTTGCGGATGTGTTTCTCTCTGTCCTTAAGAAACATCGTACATAAATATTGTTCCCCAAATCTGATTTTATAATTTGTTGGTAATACTTTTCATACAAATTTCAACTAAAAGGCGACTAATAGGAGATCTCATTGGTAAGCCTTCTGTTTGCTGTTTTTGAATTATATATACAATAAATTTGATTAATGACGGTCTCACTAAATTCTATAATTTCCTTAATCAATATTGGGTTTTCTACTAAAAAGATTTTCTTTTTTTTAAGAGAAATTTACATGGGGTATAATGGAAAATATATTTGATACATTAGAGAAGACTCATTTTACGTTACTGGGAATGGATACGCTTTTGTGTTTAGTGCTATAGAGTTTTTGGTGCGGATTTCTTTAATCTGTGTGTGTCTGATAATATTCAATATTTTGGCTAATCCTTTAGCAGCGCAATCTATGTATTATACTACTGGTTTTATAGGGGCCTTGTCTTTATGAATTTTAAGTAGGTCATATAGCATGATTATAGTGGCATTCATTTGTATTAGTTTCTGCTTTTTGAAGTTAGTGAAAAAATAATTACAATGTTTTAGCGTTTAGTACTAGAATTTCGTTGTGAGGTTTGTTTTAATGTCAAATACATTTTAGTTTTAACGAACTCTACTCCTTTGTTAAGATACTATAATTTCGATTCCACTACACTCTATTACATTTGTCCACTTTTGTAACAACTAAATTATGTTGTTTTATTTTTGTTGCGAGTGATTTTATGGTTTCGAATTCTGGAGACATGGTTTTATGTATTTCACTTTTGTTCGAAACGTTATCAATTTTAGCCGTTTTATTACTGGGGTTGACATTAGCTGCAGAAACAATTTCAGATTCTACAGCTAGAATAGCTTTGTAGTTCTTATTGTGATTACTTGGGACCTTTACCTAAAACGCTCATTGCGAATTCGCTAAAAGTAACTTCTGTCAGGTTATGTACCTACTGAAGTGTGAAAGTTATGGTTGCTAAGGAGTGTATACTATACAAGTACTAGTATAAAGTTATTGAAATTTTCTAATTTTTTGGTTTAGGTGCTTAGTCTATATTTTTTTATAAATGATTTCGTTAACTTTATCGCTAATCGTATAGTCATTTAGTCTAAGATGTCAAATCCTACATTGCGCAACTGAAAAACTATGTGTATCCCAGGTAGCACAGTCCGTTGGCTAAGTGTCGGCGATAGCTCGGGCCAACGTAACATAGTTGGCGCAAAGTCACAGTCTACAAACGATAAATATCCAACATTAGTTAAATATCGGCAAAATACGTTGGTTCAACTTATCATTGCAACGTTCCATGTTCGTTGGCTTTTGATCGTTTTGTTGGCTGAATGTCGCATAAAAGTTTTCAGACGACAATCGAAGCGAGGGCGGAGTCAAAGCTGATCCCGTGGCTTAATGGTTAGAGTTCTTACGTAACATTCACGAGGTGCCCCGTTCAAATCTTACCATGTGACTTTTTTTTTCCTTTTTAAAAGGCACTATTTGTTTTATATTCATTTTTATCTCAAAAATCATGAACTTACAAAATATTATTATTGGTCATATTACCCATACATTGTGAGCTATATTTCAAATGTAATGCGCATGCGCATCGATCCGCAATCGACATTTTGATCGAAATACAGTGAGTGTAGGTGCACCGCCATATGCAAGCTTGTGTTGTTGATTCGATTTTATTCGTTTTATTGTGGTTTTATTAGCCCAGCTGTTAGTCATGAGAGAGAGTTATATAGTTAAGAGTTACCGTCTACATTGTACAATATTTAAAATAGCCCCTATTGTGAAAGATGTTATAAGAACAATGGACGGGTAAGTACTTTACATAGACATAGGTAATATAATATGTACTGATAATGTATTTTTCATATATGCCGTGATTGAAAGTTGTGAGCTACCACAACCTGGTGACTAAGAAAGCATTGGATATACCAGTAACCTGAAAGATATGTCAGATTCCGATAACGGAACACTTATTTGTATCTTGTATACTAATGCCAGCCATCCTTACTGCTGATTGTAAGTATGTTGATAATTGCCATGGTTTTCTTTCTTACAAACTATATTTACAGATGCTTCATCTTCTATTTCCGATGTTAGGCCAGAGTTGCGTATGATATCCTAATTACACATAATCATTTGTGACAACTGATCGTAAGCTATAATTGCCTTTTTTAATTTTTCACAAACTTATACTAGAGCTTTAATAATAAATTCTTCTATAGTTACGCATGAAGTTTAAAAGTTTTTTTTACAGTATATATGTAATGTCTGTTTTTTATTTATGCATTGGTATTTACAGGTATACTCGTGTTAGCTGAGTTGAATAAGTTGAACCGTGCTGGTTGTATTGAAGACTAAAGATAATATTGAGAGACTTAAAAGCTATAAAATTCCAGATAAAAATTATCAAAGCAAGCCTTTGATAAAACAAACATCTTCCAAGCGATTATAGGTAAGATTTAATTTTTGTACGTTATTTTCTATTTAATTAAAATTTTATATTAAACATAATATTTAGATGCTGTCTCAAAATTTGTCTGCGATATTTAAATGAAAAGGGCTAGTTATGAGGCGAAAGTTAAAGAATAACCGTAGTCAAAATTCTTAAATCAAAAATCTGAAAATTTCCAAAAAGTGGTACGTAATCACACTGTAAATAGCCATATATATACATAGCAAACCCCACAACTTCATTTCAAGATCTGTAATGGAATGAAATATACAAAGTGTCCCAAGTAAAATGTTCACAAGCTATGAAGTTGATTACTTAACAAGTTAGTAATACTTTTTACTCTGAATGATAGAAAAACAGAAAAAAGCGTTCACATTGTCTTTTTTAATGGAATACTGTATATTTTTAAAGAAACCAATAGTTTGAACAAAATATTTATTACTTACTACTGTGAAATTAAAAATAAGCAAGTAAAAAGTGATAATTGTGCAAATGTGCAAGTGGGCAATGATCAAATATTGTAGAATAAATAATCACATACAGGTTTTCCTAGTTACGTACTTGCCAAATGAATCATTCTTTGTGATTATTGATTCATCCTTAATAATTATTGCTGTGCGAGTGCCATTTATTTACTCTTCTCGTAAAATGTAATATGCTGCAAGTATATCTGATTTGTAGAAAAAATTAGATATACTTCGCCATTGTTAATTTAACCAACTTCATAGCTTTAATAATAAGTTTGCAATGGTAAACATGTTACCATAACTTTGGACATGGTGTATACTTCTAATACTTTACGTAAACTAAAGATAGATACATACATATGTTAATATTTTTTTATTTGTTCACAGTTCGAGATGAAGGTAAAGCTGAGCGTAATTTGGAAAAGGCTATTGTTGATCGTACATCTTTGACTACTGCTGCTGATAAAAATTAGGAATCAGCTGAGCTGTGAACATCTCCGCGATTAGGTCAGTGTTTTATAATGTTTTAATATTTTTAGTTCAATAAGATATTTCAGTTATTATATACCATAACATGTAAAGAGATAATAAATTTTGTTCTGTAATAAGATATATCACATCTTATTTTTTTATTTATCTTGAATTTTAGTTTCACTAATAAATAAAATATCGTAATTACTTTATTTATTTATTGTATGTGCAGATCATGTATGGTGTTATATGGATATATGATTCGATGTTAACTATTGTTAACAACATAAACATAAAAAAACATAAAATTTGTAGTAAGTTTTCCTTATATATTGTCACATGAAATAAAACATCTACGATATATGTCCTAATTACAGGCAGATCATATCGAGATATACTATGTTACACAATTATGAGCATGTTTGTCTTGAACGCTGAGTATTTCATCATAAGCGTTGATTTTATAACAGTTTTCAAATTATGACTTGTATATGTTCTTAACTATTATCAACATCTTGCATACATAGATATGTAAAATTCAAACAGAAGTTTTCTATTAAATTGATCTATGATCTAATTATTGTAATTTGGTAGTTTATATCTTAAATCACGTTTATTTCATATGAAAATATATTATATACAGATAATTAACTCGAATTTTGAGTTGGTATAATATCGCTGTAATTTATTCAGCAAACTAATTAACATCGGATCAGTGTACCTATGTACCATCATATATGTTTTGCATCTTGTATGTTTTATCGTATAGATATCACATACAAGATTAATACCCAATATCACTTCCCGTAGTTACTCCTATGTATCCTTTCGATAAGACGCCAACGTCAGGTGCCGACGTTTCACCAACAGAATGGGTAGGTATTGAAAGTTTATCCTACGCCAATGTCGCCTAAAGATATAAAACCAACGTTGTAAAATGTTCACACTTTCACATACTGCCAACATTGTTGCCCAACGCGTACCCAATGTAACTCGGACAATCAGCCAACGTTACACCAACGTTGTGTGCTACCTGGGATACTACCGTAGTGTAAAACGATGGTGTATCTTCTATGGAACCAAATATTCAAATTCTTATTGGTAGGCTTCTATTACTTTCTTTGCTACTATTTTTTTTTAATGTGTCGTAGGTGCTTAGTTGCAGTGACTCCGTAAGCTGTCTGGCTATCACTGCAACTCTTGCGGTGTAGTTTGGTGTGTGTAAGTTGTGTTCAGTTGGCTTTGTGACAGCATCATATCGCCTTTTATGATGCCGCGCTGTTGATCACTTTGCTCCCAACAGCGAATGGCAAGTCGATCCGGGATTAAACTCTCTGAAAAAATGTCACCGTCCCTCCAGAGAATCGAACCCCGACACCTATCGTCCTTTCACAACGATAGTCAGCCGCCTAACCACTGCGGCCATCGACCCGTTAGGTTATTGTTAGATTTCTTCTTAAGCATCCTTTATTAGAACCTGTTAGAAGAATATTACGTTATCTTTATCAGAATCTGATTCCAAAAAATAATAGAATAATAGAATAGTAACAGAAATTGCTTACAAAACGGAGTAAAGACTTCATACAAAATATCTAAAGAGAAAAAATGCCTTAAGCAATTACTACAAACACTCTGACACGTTTAGACAAAATTAATGAGAAAATTGGTATCATAGATTTCCAATCCAAATTATCTCACATTATTTTTAACGAGAAAGAAACACTATATCCTTTATGTAAATCGGGGTATATCACTCAAAACTGCAACCATTGCTCTAGAATATACATTGACCAAACCTGATGATAAGCTTGCAAACCAGAATAAAAGAACATACAAAGGTATTCTCTTACACATAATAGTTAATCGGAAACGACCATAGTTTACCACCGGACCTTGAAATTTTACACGTGGCACCCAAAAGTTGGAGCTAAAATTTAGTGATTCCCAAAAGAGACGTGATGTAAACGTTACTTGTCGCATATTTCGACGTCGGTCATTTTAATTAGTTGTTCTCGTGTACACTGAGAGAAACAGATCTGCACCAGTACAATAATTAGGGTAAACAATGCGAAAATTTACTTTATAACACCAAAAAATTCTTGTATTTGTTACAAGAAATATTGTAATCTTAGTATTTTTTTTAAATTTTTATTTTACCTGTTATAACATTGATTTCGCTTCAGTACAATACATTTTCCTCAGAATATGGTGTTATAATGGATTAGCATTGAGAATAGACCAAATCAAGTAATCATGAATTTATTTATTATGTAAAGTGAATGAATAGTAAAATAAACGTATCGAAGGTTTAATGAAAGATACTAACATTTACAACCAATGAATGAATTTTTTAGATATAAAAAGTTTTAGCAACCGATATGTTCGTAGAATAATGATGAAGAACAATATCAGTAAAACGTTTAGAGAAGAATTCTTCTAGATTCTAGATACTCCCAACAAAAGGTATTTGAATAATCAACATAAAGTAATTTTAGATCGAAGGTCTAAATAATTAGTAATAACAAATTAGGTCAAATTAAAGTAATAAAAAAGATAGTATAAAATGTACAGTAGAAAAATTATAAGAATAATAATAATAAGAACATAAATAAATAACCGTTTCTATTGAGGGATTCTATATTCAGGGATATATTCCTATAATTGTTGCTCTTCGAACAGCATGTGGTGTTATTTGTCTAAAGGATCACTTATTCCCATAATTCAGTGGGATAAATTTAGGAAAATACGATTGACAAAATGACAGACATCAAAGTAAGTGGCAAATAAATATCTAAAACAAATAAGCTAAGCACTCCTGCTTCAGTAAATTGACATTTCTGAGCACTTTAGGTACGGAGGCTAATTAAATCGTTGTAACTTATTCACCTTCCATTTTAAGTATAGGAACACCTAATACGAATTAAAACAGAATCTTTTGTAGAATCAGGATATCTAAGAAAATAGATACCTTTCTGTATAAAAAATCTACCTTCCGCGGATTGAACTTATTTATAAGCAACTAAGTTTTTAAACACCCTGTATAATGTTACAGAGAAGAACTTCAAATGTTGTATAACTACACAATGTCGGCTGTACGTATGCAAAATTTCATTCGCGTCTTTTACTCCAACGTGACGTAATATCACTATAAAGTAAGATCGGCATCGGTTACTTTTTTTCTTTAATTGCTAATAGAAGGAATTGAAAGAAGTACTAGGGAAAAATTTTTAATTTTGTTAACATATTTGCCGTTTTAACTTACACTTTGTATTAAGTAAGTACAATTGTTTATTATTCTATTTTGATAATTCACTGTTGTTTTTAACGTTGTAGTTCTCCTGATGAAGCGGGAATATTCTGCGAAATATTGAGAAATTAATAAATAAGTTAATAGTTTGACCTCTCTTTCTTTTGACCGCATACCCGAGGAATTAATTCACCATCAATTATATTATCTTTAATAGAAGGAACAGCGTTGAGGTATAGGGTATGGCACATGAAATATGTGTAAAATTTATCATAGAAGCTGAATTTGTAATTTATTCTATAGCATGCTATTTAAAAAATCGAAGTTGATGCCCACTTCCGGTTAACCGCAAGTGACATTTATTCAAAAATATTTTCACGTCATAGTTCATATTCAACTATATCCAACTGCAAAATTTTGTTTTAAAATTTCGTCCCGTTTGCGTAATACTTTTAATAGGCCATTCTCACCAATCACCTGTATGTGTACAAGTTCTTATACCAAATAAAAGTTTAATTGTAAGTGCACGCATAACAAGTCTTGTCTCAGCTGAAACGCAAACTTTGCAACAGTGTATTCAACACATGATAATCTCCTAAAAATAGTAATTTTAGTTGCATTTGTTTATTTCTGTATAGTCGAGTCATTCGTATTTGAAGTTTGTGGACTCCTCATCATTAATTTATAAATTAATCAATTGCAGCAATCCTTGCTGATACTAGTTCAGTTCAATTTCGATTCAAATACTTGTATCCGTCAATTGAATTAAGTCGACCAGAGTTAATTGTGAAGTTTAAATCCGAAGTCTCCCAGCTTGTTCGTAGGAAATGCGTATGAAAAATTAAATACTTTCGTTATACCACAAAAATTAAACTTCTGTAAGTTATCCCATATTACATTGCACTAAATAAATAGACGTATTGATTTATAGACATTCCTACGCAGTGACTTTTTACCTTTCAATATTGTGTTAAGAAACTTTTTCATTGTTAATTCACTTAAAATTGAATTTTGTTGTAATATCAAATAAGTCGTCTGCTATTTTATTATAAAGTCATGGGTTATTCAAGTACGTCTGAATACATAAAAGAAAACCGCCCCACGTGTGTATTTAAAACAACAGATTTCAATCCAATCAGTTAGTGAAAATAGCGTGGGAGTCGCCAAAAAAAACAATTGCGTGTTTTAGATATAAATGAATGCAATAAATCAAGACCGAATGTTTTTAACCTTCTGATATCGCTGAAGATAACGACATTAAAAAAGAAATAAAATTATTGATGTTTACTGCATCAATTTTAAAATATTTATATTTTGGATATAACAAAATATAAAGCTTTCTACACTTTATTCTCCAAAAATACTTGTTCAAACAACTATTTCATAGTTTGATGAGATGGTTAATATTTTGAAAAAAAAATTAATACAGGATTAGAATAACTATGGTGCACAAATAGGCGTTCGTTTGTTAGTAGATACATAACATCTAATAAACAGGAACTTGTACATAGTTTATGGTGTTGTTTAATTGCGTACTCCAATTCATAACCTACTGTTAGTTTTGCCATATAAAAATTTGCAAAAACTTTTATTTTTCTTGCATTATTCCTTATTTAAGTGTATGTTTTCATAACATTATTCGAATCGTTAGAAAATGTTCTTTTATAAAAATAAAAATAAAATATATAGTGCAATTTGAAAAAAAAAGTTGAATTACGTTTTTCGAGAACTATATCTGACAAACAGATAATTTGCATTGCTGTTTGTAATCTTTACGAAACCCTACAATTTCATATATAGATCATTAAAATCAGATGATAAATAAAGACATTACAGCCTTTGGACATTTTTGTGGAACACTCGGTATATTGAAGGTTATTAAACAGAATTTAACTGTTTCCGCATCACTACCTTCATTAAGCCCTAACAATTTCATTTCTATTATAACCTCTATTTTACTCAAATATTTTGTGTGTTTGCACATAAATATTTTCTCGTGTAGTTATGTTTTATGACTTTCAAATTATAATCAAAGATGTCTGCAAACTCTTCAGCTGAGTATGGTAAGCTGTATAAGTAACGTAAACACCACATATTATTATTTTGTATCCTCATACTATAGGACTAGTATGATTATACGGGATATTATAAGAATTAGTATGATTGAAGGACAGGCAATCTATTTTTTTTTAGCGTATACATTTGTAAGGATGTTATTAATATGTAGTTGGTTGAATGATTCACTAAAGGAGTCGAATATGGAGTTATATGCATATTTATTAATATTCATTAAAACTTTTGACGCTATATAAGTTTGAATTCCTAAATTCAAATATTTTAACTTATCGTATACACATGCATATAAAGAAGCAACGTCATTGCAAGAACGATAACCTACGATTACGTCGACTTTTACTCACTCTGCAGAAGTAGCCGGCTCTACGGCTATTTAGAACAAAATTTTTTGAGCACGTTATTTAGACATGTGCGAATTAATTGGCATGTAACTTGTGCATCTGTCGTTTATTTGGGGTATGTAATACCACAGATTCCTGAAATGAAAATTTGACTACCTAACTCAACTTTTCTTAATCACAAATATATCTGCAGGGTAATAAAGTTAAAATTTTGGTTTAGCTTTTCTAAAATGACATTTTCAATAATTGTAAATTGATGATAAAAATGATAAAAGAACTAGCTGATAATAGAACTAGCTATGATATTCAGAGCAAATGTAAATTAATATTTTAAATAGCTTAATCAATTACCTGGTTTGGTGTTTCTTCCTTCTTCTTTGTTGATGATACATTGTTACATTGTATATGTAACATAGCAAATTATTGCTGTGTTAGTAAACATGTATTAACATATACATAGTAACTACAAAACTAATTTGTTTCATTACGCCCAGACATTATAAACTAGTAATATGTATCAAAACCAATTTCAAAGTAAATAACTTTCAGTTAGCTATTCTCAGAAAATAAAAAAAGAAAATATGGAATTCTAATAAAATGAATAAGTAACTCAAGATCTTTGATTCACTGTTTTATAGTTGACGGAAATATAGATCTTACAGAAATTGCCTCTTAACTAGTTGCGCGGGAGAGGCTGAATTAAATGGTTTGATTTAATGACCCCAATGTACTAAGAAAAAAACGTACAAATAATTTATAACAACACTTACATAATAACATTAAAAACAAACCAAGAAATGAAACAAGTTTTTAACATTCATTAAATTTAGCTACAGAAGCTACGGCGATTGACTACTAAGCAGCTGCTTGTGCCGATATTACATTAGTATCCTCTTAGTAGTTGTACTCTATCACATGCGAATTACAATTACAACACATATCAACTAACTCAATGGCTAACATACATATTATAAGGATTTACATACCGATTGATTGTTAGAGCGATTTTGTGCTGTGAAATATAAAATTATCAACATTAATGGATCGATAGTAGCAGTGGTTAAGTGACTGTCTCTGGTTGTGGTGGAACGACAATTTGCCTGAAGGACGGTGACGTTTTTCGCTTTTAGAAACATAGTGTCATACACGCGATACAGCTTAAGAAGTCTCTGCATCTAGCACCTATCGCACAGAAGAAAAATGTTAAAAAAAACTGTCATGCTGAAGATGTTGCGCAACATACAACAAAATAGTCACATAAAAACCAAATTTTGTGAAGTAGAGTTTCACTTTTCTTATTTAATATACTCATAGGACCATGACTGTAGCTGAACGAGTTGCAGATTGAAACGTTACAGGGTTTACATTAACTTGCAGCATAGTGTTATTATTAAACTTGGCCAATTCGCTACACATACACTCATTGTAATTATAAGAAAAAAAGTACGCGCTGTATTCACCATTGGCCGATTAAGTGAGCTCACCAATCTTTGCTTATTTATATTCGACAGAACTGTATACTAATTTGTAAATCCAGGTTATTATTCTTCGGCCGTATGCCGACAAATCGCACACCCGATAACACTCGAAATATCTCCTGCATTGCATGTGGTAAGCATAGACCATGTTTAGTCATTACACCTACGCTAAACGGTTATTAATTGATTTTGTAATCTACAACAATCTTTCTTGTATTTTATAAGCAAACGCAAGCAAAGGCTGGTGTACATGATTTCTAGTTGTCGTTTACTAATTTGTTAGTAGATATTAACATTAATTGTGCAGAATGTGTCACATCTGTAACACACATCCACTTTATTACAGTTGTTTTATTTAACAGTTGAATAATCTATGACATAGGTAGGTACGTAGCTTAGAATCGAAACATAGATGCCACATTGTATTTACTTGCACTTAAACTATGTTTGTATTCACGGTTATATTTACTCGGTGTCAAAAGTTAGATACTGCAATGAATTTTAAATTAAACCGGCAGCAATAATTGTAGAGTGCCTGAAATTGAACGTCGTCCTTATTTATCGTATTAAAGCTGAAACCAATTCTAGGATAGGAACTATTTCCACAAACACACAAACACCTACATACATACGAGGATATAGTTATATAATATAATCAGATCGTATATTTACGCTATTAACATATTTATCATAGTTTATCATAAATGCACATAAAATCACAGCATGTATTCGTACTTTATTTTCTCTTTGTTAATAAAGGTTTACCTCTAGTCAACACTTATTTACATAATTGTTGTACATATACAGTATAAACTACATAATTAGCGGATAATATTTATTGCATGTACGATTCACTGCAGATGAATTGGACTCCCTTCTACGTATTGTTTATGTAAGATATTGCTGAAATTTGTTATCCTTATCGAAGAAATGGTCAGGTTACGTGTGGAGGGGATGGACTGACAGCACACTGTGGCCATTCGAAGACTAAGTTGTGTCAAGTGTACGTACAGTCGCAGAAACAAGTATCCTACCAGTGCGCGAAAGAAGAAGGCTTCTTACTCAAAGCCTACGGAAACTTTATTGTCCTAGTGTGCGTACCAATAATATCCCTGCAACATACAGAGACCGCACACGTGCACTTTGAGTAAAGGGCGTCTTTCTTACATACACTGACAGGAAACTTTTTTCTCCCACTGTACCCATAATGTTAAGAAATAGTGTTCAAATCCTGTCGCTGACGCTTTCTTCTTACGGCAAAGTAGTGTTGTAATAGAGCCATATTGTAATAGAGCTATGCAAACACACACAGCAAGAGTTGCATATTTCCTTTCGAGCCTTTTCAAGAGTAATCGCACTAAATTTTTGCGTCGATTGATTACTGTCCGATGAAACTTATACCTGAAACAAAAACTCCGCCAAAGTAATATATAGAAGCTGGTTGCACTGCACCTAAGAAAGCAAAAGTGATTCGATCATCTGATAAGGTTACAGCCACTGTGTTTTGAGATTCTCTTAGCGTTATCTTTCCTCCAATAAGGCAAAACAATCACAGGAAAGTACTAGGCGTCGTTATTGGACCAGAAAAATGGAAAATTAAAGGAAACACTAACGCAAGTTTTATTCTATCACGGTCATGCATCGGTTCACTCGTCAGCAATTGTAACGGCAAAATTACTTGAATTACGATTCAACATTTTTCCTGATACATCGCAGTCCCATTCGAGTTTTTGTTGTTTCTGAGCTGCAAAAAATTTATTTGGTGATCAAAGATTTTCATCAAATAAAGAAGTGATTACATAAATTAATGATTATTTTGATACATTAGATTTAGCGTACTATAGCGATGTGATTAAGTGACTTGAATATCGTTGAAACAAGCATTTAAACTTCAAAAGAGAGTATGTCGAAACGTAAAGTTAAAAAGCTAAAAAAACAGCCTTCCTTTGTGCGAGTTACTTCACTTTTCAGACCGTCCTCAGATAATTTAACTCCTGTTAGTAAGGTACGATGTTATACAGTAAAACTTCCCTATATATGTAGAAGTTACTATTGTAGCCTACAATCAAAAACTGTTACAATTGCAATAATTGTCTGCTGTGTATTTAAATTTATACCAACATAATTTGATAAGGCATTATGTGCCTAACTATCACGTATGATTTTCAAAATTGACGGAGCAGCACGTTTTTTGTTTTATAATAGGTTATCCCTTTGCCAATATCTGAAATGTCCGTTTTATTTTTGGTAAACATATAAATCATGGACAGTTTTCATATTTATACCTATATGTATGCACTTTTTTACATCACTGAAGCAGTAGTTTAAGAGTTATTCGGCTTATGAGTCTTATAAAGGTATGATTCCTTGTGTGAGATGGAAGTAACAGATTGCGTATTTGTATATAGGTTTTATTTGAGCGAAACTGAAATAGTAACTTATGAATAAGCTTAACATTTTTAAAGATTTGCGACAGTTATTATTTTGTGTTACCTATATTACATTAAGTACGTCTACTAAGTACTACTAGTCGCCGAGGAAATGGTACCAAAGCCGACAGGTAGGTTTTGAACATTTGAAGAAATCGAAATTCCATTTATCTACCAAGAGCCATTAAATCTACGACATATAGATACAGTTCGAAGAAGAATCATGGCATCAATGTAACATATTTTTTTATTAAAAGTCTGAGATGCCACAACTGCTAAAATAACAACATTCGAAAATATACAATAACAAACAATTTTAGCCAGAAAACCTAATCAAAAAATGCAAACAAAAATAATTAACCATTAATCCTATAATCATTTTAAAGTTGGATATCAAATACATAAAACCACCAAACTCGATATACAAAAGTCAAGAACAAAAAGAAGGCAGAAGGAGGAAAGGAAAAGGACCGACATTAATTGAAATCTATTTATACGAACAGGCTAGACAGTCTACATTAATAAATGGTTTTAAAATGGTCCTTTGAACAAAGACAAAAATAAAGGTGATATATAAAACAAACTAGTGTTTATTTAAAGTAAATATCAGACATACAAATTTAAAATTAGATCTTTTACCTCTGTAGTTGGTGATGCTAATGCTACACCTACCCATAGAAAGTTTATATTCGTTTTTATTCGATACTAAATAAGTGTTTGAACGTAATTACTTAAGGCAATTCAAAATACAATAGACAAAGGTGGTATTTTTCCACCTCAAGTACCAACAAGCGCTATTATAGATTTTTTTAGAAAATCGTTAGGTATAGTATCCACAGTCTGGAATTATTTATTGTTTTGTTAGTTGACTGCATAAGTCGAAGATAGTCCAATTTCTGAACAGACGTACTACCGGAGTTTCATTTCAAATAACAGAACTATGGTTATTATGATAACTCAGCACTCTACCCTACGAGCACCAGTAACGACACAAATGTATCTTTTATCAGAAACTTTTTTATATAGTCACATATAGATCAGTTAGCTTTAATATTTTTTAATACTGTTTTTATTTTATTTGTATACATTTGTAGTATACTGCGTGACCTACTGCACACCATCTACAAATCATGCAACGCGTGGTGTTTTAATGTTGAAAATAGTGTTGTTTATTGCTACTTATTTACATATGCAACCAACAATCGCCAGTAGAGATCCAGGACAATGTATAAAACAATTGAAGAAGGAGGAAGCAATGAATTTGAATAATAATAATTAAATAATGATAATGACTCGCAAAGTTTTAATTTCACCAGAAAAGTTAAAACTTGGTCAAATTTCCAATGTTGTAAACGCCTTCCTAATTACATATAAAAGACACATGCCCTTCGAAACGAAGTCGAGTATCTATAAGCAGTCCCAGATTTCAAGTATGTAATAGCACACTGTTTTTTTCATAACTCAGAACAATGTCATATTTGAGAAACAATTCACTGATGCTATTTAATTCTTGATTAATACTGTTCATCGCGTCTTGATACTCGGAAAAAAAGAATGAAATAATTATGTGTTGTGAAGGTAATCTTGCACACTACACTGCTTTATTGCCATTTTGATATCTTTTGTATCGATAATAAAGAGTAGAGGTCCCAGAATGGAACCCCGAGAAAAACACGATAAAATTTATGTTATTGGAAGTATATCTGTTATATACAATTATCTGTGTGATTGAATAAATAAGACACACAATATCAAAAGCTAAAATAAAAACTCTGCTCATAGCACTGTCAAAAGAGGCAATGATATCATTAAGTACATATACAAGAACGTAAGCAGTAACGATACATTTCCTAAAACCCGAATGGTAGTTTGATAATATTTTATTTAACGTTAGAAATTTATAGATCTGATTATAAAGAACTGGCTTTAAAACTTTGACGAAAATAGGCAAGATTATTTTAAAACAAACAAGGATACTGATTTAGTTTTTACTTTGGCAACGACATACTCAGAGAACTTTTACAATTAGTAGCAAAATAATTACTACTAATTTACTAGGATAGTTTATTAAATGTGTAAGTAATAGATTTATAAAATGACTAAAATATTGCAGCATATTTGAGGAAATACCGAAACCGGTAGCGTTAGTTTGTATACATTGTTAAGAATTAAACTAACCTCTTCAACAAGTGCAATTGAAAGAGTATACCAGAAGTCATAAGTGTTATTATAATACCCATTCATACGAATTTCTGACAGACTGGAGGCTGAGACTATTTAGCCATATAGTTCTACGGTTAGAAGTGTCAACCGCAGAATTTACAAATCTTTAATTCTCTTTTCTAATAATACCAAAAGTAAAATTATAGAGATTTTTGTAATGTTCCTAAGTTTCATCAGACTTTCTGCTGTTAGAGTGAGTCGAAGCTCTGTTCCTGAGTTTTACGGAAGCTCTTATATTCTGAGTCAACCTAGATACCTTAGACTTGGAAACCCTCAACTCAACCCATGGAGCATGAACGGTAAATGAGTTAATTAGTAATACATTATACACTTTTATTTTGTTATCAATATTACGTTTTCTAATAATCATAAACCGCGGATGATTATGTAAATCATTCAGAAACCAGACATAATTCAACTTCTGAAAAAGTCTATATTTGATTATTAGTATTAGAGTATTAGTTCATTATAAACGACAACGTGCAATACACCAATCTAAAATATTGTAATCAGATAAAAAATAGAGCGAAGAAAAGTGCTTAGTAAGTTGTGATTTTAATAGGATCATTTATAACTTGCGTGAATCGATATTACTCAAATCAAAAAATAATGATGACCTATGGTAACTACATAATGTAATCCACAATGTATAAAAAAAGCGCCTATAATTATTATTTCTTCTAATTAACATTGTTTATTATATCACATTTTTAATAGCAATTGTCATTCATATTACATTTCTGCGACACGGTTGAAACTATCTACGCGAGAAAATGAATATAGTATTTCTGTATGAGTTTAATGCGTTTAATAAACACGACAAGAAGGACATTTTCAATTGTTTTGAATGGTTAAAAATACGAAATTCTAATTTCTCCAGCGGGTTTTACGAAACAAAGTTAAAAAGGTCTAATGGGAGTGACTAGGAGTCACTATAGAAAGGATGCCAGTATAAATGTGTTTTAATTAAATAAGGGTAAGGTAATCAGAATGTATAATTTGAAGTTCTAGTAACCATATATCTATCACAAGAGAAATACACAAATAAAATTTGATGGAGATACAAAATAAATTTAACCCTACAAGTTTAATAAGAATGGAGTAACTTTACAATGTCTGGAGTCTGTCAACACAAAGATGAAAGTCAGTAATTTGTACAAAATAAATGAAATGTTTGACAAAAATTGACTGGAAACTATAAAATAACCATATATAACAAATTTTAAAATAGGAGTTTTTATCTATAGAAACACTTTTTAACACGGAACTTACAATACAATTTATAGAAGCATGTCCAGGACTGTCCAGAGTGGGATAATTTAACCTTTTATTTATTCCGAAAAAGACAAGGTATCACGAAAACGGATCAGATGTATGATACAAAGATCCACTGAAACAAAAACAAGGGGAAACGGAAATATAAAAATCCAAAAAATCCCTAAAAGCGCATTAATATTCTTCACAATTATATAATGAGAAATAAAATAAAATAAGTATAAGAAACTTACGTAACTGGGATTTTCATCGTTCTCTAGGGCAAAAATTCGTATTTCCCTCGACAGGCAAAAATAGACAGAGAAATTTGTACGTTTCGCCCTGCTGCGTAAAAAAAGCCTCCAACAATTTTCTCTACTAAAAAACGGCCGTTCCACCACATTTAGTCGACACAATCCTAAGATACAATTATAAGATATAAAATTGGATAAATAAAGCATAAGCATAGAAAAATATGACCCTAGTTAAAGAAAGTCTAATTAGTCAGAGCACTTTAAAGAATTCGGTCAATCTTGTTAAATCATAATGGCTCACAACCGTCGTACTAAACTAAATTCTTTCTCTGGGATGGAGTGAGGTTACCGCCGTGTGAAATAACACCGCTTTTTAGAGAAAGCATTCCTCGGTAAAACTTTGTTTGCTAAATAGTTACAAGTACATGCTGCAAGTACTGTTCTTCTTAAAAATTAACTACTTGCTCTACGAAATAAAATGTCAACAAATATCGAGGTGAGATTGTGACACTTTTTGGTACTAATAGGGGTGAGATTTAATTATTTGGTGCATAGTTTAGAAATGCCACGGACGTATAAGGAGCTACCGGGGAGTTGCCCCTACGAAAACTATACATCTAAATCATTGGAAAACGCTTTATGTGAAATTTGAAAAAAAAGTAACCCTCCGAGAAGCGCAAGAAGAGGAAGATCTGTCCTATGTGCTTCATAATTTCGATTTTGCTTAGGTATGGAATACATAGCAATACTTTGTATTTAGAACTTAATTTACGTTGTTTTCTTACACTTTCTATGAATAAATTGTGCCAAAACAATAATCTTTATTATTTGGGTTGACTTTGTGCCATATTGATGATTGAGTTAGGAGGCTATTTTGTGACAAATTTGGAGCTTGGCATACATTTACGTGGTTATAATGTTCCAAAATTTCCTCACAGAAAGGTGACATTGTGTTCTAGTGAAAGCCCAATGCTGTCACAAAGTCATCCCGAGCGATGGGGTGAATGTGTGACAAAATGTGTGACAAAAAACATCAAAACTTCTGGCTAACCTACTAGGTATTGTTTTTTGATTCACATCGTCATTGTTTAGTAGCTAAATGATGTGACTACTTCATACTATTTACTCGACCTTCCAGCTATAAACTAGAACTGAAAAAATTATTAGAAGTGTTAAATCTGTCACAAAGTCATCTCGTTTTACGGTATTTCTAAACCTAATACAGCGATTATTTACTAGTTACAGCCTGCGTTTAATACTATTTTTCAAAATGATTAAATTGTTTTAAATCAAATGAAATAAACAATGCAAAAAACTATAGCTTTTTTAACTAAAAGAATTTGGAATTTATTTTTTTATTAGATTGTTGAATATTGTTTCTTCGACGATCCCAATATTTCATAAAACAAAAATTACATATCAGAAGTTTGAGTTGTAGAAATTGCATTTTGTAGCTTGCATCTTGTAACTAGTAATATAAATTCAAAGAATGTTACATCTTAGCCGTACATATGTATATCAAATTAAGGAAAGAAATTCTTGGTAATGCGGCTAGTACTGAAAATGATAATTAAAATTAATTAATAATCACTGTCATTCATCACCATACAGCGACGCGTTTCGATTTTATAAATCTCATCAGGCTGTCTTTGTGAGAATGACAGTAATTTGTGAAAACTCATATATATATCCAACATCGTGTATTAAGTATATATGAGAGATTAATTTTACAAATATTGACTTATGTTGAAATTGACTATTGTCTATCTACTTTTGTAAAATTAATCTCTCATATATACTTAATACACGATGTTGGATATATATATGAGTTTTCACAAATGACTGTCATTCTCACAAAGACAGCCTGATGAGATTTATAAAATCGAAACGCGTCGCTGTATGGTGATGAATGACAGTGATTATTAATTAATTTTAATTATCATTTTCAGTACTAGCCGCATTACCAAGAATTTCTTTCCTTAACTAGTAATGTAGTAATATTTAAAATTAGTTCACCATTTTTACGGTTTTTGATTCGTTTCCTTATTGGAACAATATGTTTATTCGTTATCGAGGCTTTTATCTAACAAGAACGCCTTAATGGCGTTTTTTTTTTCAGTACACACACAAAAAAGTAACTTGTCTTACTTTTTTGTGATGTTCTGTTATAAGGGTGGAGCTGTGCTATTTTACTAATCAACCTTAAGAAAAAAAATGCTTTTGTGAACGGTACACATTATGCTGCTTTGTTGCACATACTTTGTTAAGATACATTGAATAAACGACCTAGAGAGATTAGATTAAAGTGATGGTTTAATCGATTTGTTTGACAAAGATTTGAGGAGAGCTATTATTCCCGTAAGTTTTAAGAAAACGATTACAATTATATAAATTTATAGTAGGTAAGTTAATGCTCTGTGTGCGATATTATCTGTGGTGGTGACCTTTTAGCTATATTCTTGTACTCTCACAAACGTCATACAAAGTCCGATAAAAATATTGAGTTGCATCATACGCCACCGTTACAAATGGCTCCGTTTCGGTGTAAAATATGTTACTGCTACTACACTATAAAAATTATGTCTCATCTGTTATTGCAATATGCCGGGTGTTCAGCCTAAAATGCAACGGCCCATAGACTATTTATTATTCATTTGTTGAAAAAACCGTTTCAAATAAATGTTGCATATTCTACATATTCTAAAATTAGTGTCAGTAATGGCGCACTTTCGGTTGTACTGGATGCAGATACCAACTTTATTATTTTAAATGGAACATCCTGTATATTATTGCACTTTCTGATTTCTTGCTAAATTCAAATGACACTTTGTTAAGCATGCATTCAGTCTAACTTGTACCGTTTCCGAATTACACCACGGTTTTCGAAAAAAATGACATCTGCAGCGCCTGCAGTGTTTGGAAATATCTCCAGAGCTGCGAAGGTTAGAAAGATGCAGTTTTCAGTTTTTGCTTAAGCATGAAAGAGGGCACGCCTTTTATTAAAAAATTGTTGCATTTATATTATAGGGTTGTTAAGTAGGGATCTATAATTTTCGAACTCTAAAATCATGGATAACTTGATTTTTTTAATGGAACGGTATAGCAATATTTACACAAATGGATGTAAAATTTGATTTTCACTGGATTTTATACAGGTATTTTTGTGTGTTTCCAGCGGTTTTGGAGATATTCCCGATTTTTCAGTTTTTCACCATACCTACGTATTGTAAAGCGCTGACCACCTTCCTCCCATATTTCACCAGGCTTGGGACTGGTTTGCTTAGAAAGTAGCCAACAAAACACAATAGGACTACAAGAAACAAACGAAACTTGAAAAAAAGTAGACTTTACTAAGGCGTATTCTGAAACATTGGAGATTCATTCAATTCAGCAAGGATAAAAGAAACAATATTACTGGTATATCAATAAATCAGAAGATTTTTCGAACTACCTTACTCCATATACCTACCTTACTCCAATATAGGTATGGCGTGTTGAACGTCTTGATCACAACAGGTTACACTTTTAACGTTTGTGCCGTCATTATACAGAGAATTTGTGCTACACTATTATCTATTACATAAAATGTTCAAAGTGCTGTCCGTTTTGAGCACTACGCAATTGAAATCACTTTTGCAAACAGTTTTGAACATATTTGACTATTTCTGGTGCAACTTCTTGAAACGCTCTGAAAATACGATGGCGCATGTCTTCATGGATTGTTGTTGCTTAAGCGAAAACTGAAAACCGCATCTTTCTAACTTTTGCCGTTTCGGAGATATTTTCAAACACCGGAGACGCTGCAAATATCTTTTGTTTCTTTGAAAAACGTCATGTAATTCGGAAACGGTACAACTTAGATATTGTCCTGAATAAAGTGCCATTGAAATTGAACAGGAAAATGCAATAATATACAGGATGTTCTATTTAAAATAATAAGGTTGGTATCTATGATACTTTCAGTACAACCGGAAGTCCGTCATTACTAACACTAATTTTACAATATGTAGAATATGATTCCAAGCAACATTTATTTGAAACATTTTTTCAAAATGAATAATAAATCAGTTATGGACCGTTCCATCTTAAACACCCGGTATATTAGATGCGATGAAAATGACACAGAAAGTGAATCAATTTATTTTTGTATATTTTGTCGCCAATCACTGCAGCTTCTTCTTATCACAATAGTATACATATTGCGGTGACAAATGAAAGAAAATTAATGGTTTTCATATGATTTTTAAATTTTGTACAAATTTATATAAAGACCACAATGGTAAAATACGAAGCTGCTCAAAAATTGGACGGCAATTTCATCACACACCGAATGCCACGCTTTCGGACCAAAAAAAATCCTTAGTTGACTATCACTCACCTCAGAAAACAGTCCCGTAGCGCAATATATGTATACTTGATATAGAAGACCTAGGATAATTCGAAGAAAGGTAAACCGGTGACGCTTCTTAACGATCTTATACCATATATGGCATAAGATAGTTTAACAAATCTTAGCCTACGGTAATTAAATCAAAAAACCGAATCGAGTAACACTCCGATATTGCCCAGTTACTGCACTCTATAAACTTGAATCATTTAACGATTGAGGCAGTTCGAACCAAAGTAATCCAGTATTGTCTCCTTTCAACATGCATTCACTGAAAAGATCAACTGCTCAATTGAATTATTGTAAAAAACACAACTTGTATCATTTTCAAATTGAGTCAATATATGCATGAATACACGAACTGAAGGTTATTAACATAAATCAAAAATAGTGTAGCACTAAAGTATGACCCTTGTGATACACCGCAGGTTATGTCGATAAGTTTCAAGTAGGAAGTCCGTGCGTCATTCTCCGATCAAATCGCAGGAAAAACATGTTACAGCTAACAAGGTAAGACGGAGGCATAGGTATCAAGCACTAGTCCAATAACCACTGCTGAGATTTTCTCTAATAATAAAGAATGATCGATGACAGTAACCGAAGTAAATACCAACTCTGTGCTTAGCCGAATCCAGTTTCCGATACACATAACCAAGTATTTGATGAATAGCATCATTGATCGATCTACTAGTTTAATATTTTTGAAAGACTGATGACAACGAAATTGGTTCATAATTATTAATATTTTCTGACTGCTTCTTTTATCTAGAGAAATAGTTCTGAAAATGTACCATACGATCATTAATGACATAGACGAGAGGTAAAATTAGATGATTAACGATGCAGTTTTCTGGCAACTTCGTTTATAAATCTAGCCAAGTCGTTTTCTATAGTAGAAAACGAAAAAATTGATATCAACATTCAAGGCTTTACACATGAAATGTTACGGAAATAAGTTACTTAGAGTAGTTAGCATTTGACTGAAATTATTACTAGAAGCGAGTGTTTTCAAATTTTGGTTAATATTAATTTCAGCCAAAGATTTAATTTAATCTATTTAGGGTGGGTTTATCAATATCAGGATAAAAGTGTTAAGTAAGTAACTGACAGCTATTGCTAACTGGCAGATAAAATTTAGCAACTACAATGCTTTATCTTGCAGATAACTTCTAATTAACACTCAATAAACGTTTCATTGTAATTATCTTACGAATAAAATTTTATCTGCAAGTTAATTTATTTATCCTCACATTGACAAACCCACCCTTAGAGACTTACAATCGTTAGCTATCTTTTATGTGCCTATATTAGGAAAATATACAAGAGCTTCAGATGATTTTTCCTTCCTTCTTCTTTTTCTCTATACTAGCTAGTTCGCTTATCATTGAGTTTAATTATTGGTACTACATCCATTCGAGAGCTAATAACAAGAAACGATAATTTTGGATTAACTAAATTTTTGTTGTTATGTTTCTCGTGTCGAAGCAGTTACAGTTGTAACAACCCTGAGTCCTAATAGGAACTAGTTGCATTTATTCTGACCGTGATGTAAATCGTGTCATTGAGTATTTTATAAGGAAAGCTTAAGTCTATAACTCGTATTCACTTACTTTATTTCCACAACTATCTCTCCAAAAAGGCTCAAGCTCTTTTGCTTATATTGTACACAAAGCTTAGTAGTATGTTTTTATTGTTGTTTGTTTTATTTTTCACAACTTTCTTTCCTTTTTGGCTTTATTTAAGCGGTGTATATTATTTGTGTTTCAAATTTTCTCCCTTTTGGGGTACACAGTTTATTTGATTTATTTAATAAAATAAATCATTTGATTGGTTCTGTTTTAGAATTAATCAGTTGATCTGTTATTAAATAAATCAAACAAATTGAAATACGTTTAACAAGAAAACGCTTAAGACAAAATATTTGTTGACACGAAATAATAAAGCGGTCCCGAAAAAGTACTATGTATTTATATACTGATTGGCGCAAATAAAAGTAGATATTAAGCTTGAAATACACACACATAAACATGTATATGTATGTATACGTGCGTATGTGATAGAGAGAAGGGGCTATCGGCAATATAGTGGGTACATACATATATACATGTTTATGTGTGTGTATTTCAAGCTTAATATCTACTTTTATTTGCGCCAATCAGTATACTTATTGTAATATCGTTTAACACGAAAAAATATTCCGGTCCCGTCAGTTTCGTGTTAAACGTATTTCACTGTATATATATTTTGAAAGTTACAACGAATAAGGTAAAATTATCACTCCCAACAATACATTATGTAGTTTAAAACTTATACCGTAATCAGAAATCGCTGTTGCTCTTCATTCATGACGAAGAACGATTACAAAGAATGCAATTCATTTGCATTGTCCTTCTATTTTCTTATTGGTGGTTCCAATGCGAACATCGTTCGAATTAACCGTCTTTCTTGTGAACTTAATGTGCTAAGGCTAATTAAAATAGAAAGGGATTTAAAACTTCCTAATTTGTACTATTAGACACGCATACTCGGAATAGCATCATGTAGCGCTGGAGAATTTGCCGGAGCATAACATTTTCAGTGGCTATCACTTTAACGCCTCAACGCAACGCTTAGCATACCAACGCCACCGCCGTCTTAACCAACTTACTCTTGGCTTAATATCTGAATATAATTATAACCCTTCTCAAACTAAATTTAAAGTATCGATTGCTGCGGTGACTGTGTTATAAAATTACCGACTTCAACGCCCTACGTTTATAAATACACTTTTAGACGTGAATATATCGATAGCTGCTGCGATAGTGTGTGTATAATATAAGGGATCCTGGGGACCCCACACAATGTAACTGAATTTCATAATGTTCATTTACAAAGTAAATGGTTATTCCAATAATAAATTATTGTAGGGTTAGAACAATTGTAGGCACAAAAGGTTGCTTGACAATAAATGAGCAGACGAGATTATGACCTTTAGAAAAAAAAAAAATCAGTATTTCTTTTTATCCTGTAGCAATCGTAATAAACACAAAATGGAATCGCCCAGACGGAATCATCCTTGAAATCGCTTTTTCAGTAAAGTTCTTCTTAAGGAATATGTTTTTTGTATTTGAAAGATATTAACCTACACTATAAGAAAAATATGAGTTCAAATTGAAAAAAAGGTTATAGTTTCCCACATTTAATTAGTTGCTAACTATCTCATTAACTACTAATCCGCGGCGCAGATACTGTAATAATAACAAATTTCATAAACAAGTCGCTTATTGGTAAGAAGTATAATTCTTGAACCATAAATTTGATCCAATTAATTTCCTGTACACTAATTCAGTGTATTAGTAACAATTAATAAAACAACAAACAAAATTACAAATGATATTCGAAAGTTAAGAAGTAATACTCATTTCAATACATTTTTCAATGTGTTTTTCACGGGTTCTCTTACTCGTCTCAAAAATACTGTACATCATCGAATTTGTTGATATCACATTTCAAATTGTTGACGAAGAATTTGTCTGTTGTGAAAAAGAACGGTACAAACAATATTCCCTACAGGTTGCAATAAACAAGAATCTAATTACTTAATTGAAGTCGTGGAAATAAACGCTCTTGGTTTTCCATGACCTATCAATGTATGCCGGCACGTTTCATTAAACTATTCTCTTATTCTTGGCTTAAAGTGAGCTCGGACGCCATAATGCATAAGCCTCGTGTGGTGACGTATTTCAATAGGTATGTAATCCATTTAAAAAAAAATCCATAATAAGCAGTTTCATTTATTTGGTAGCTAGTTATTCCAGCCTAAACTTTAAAAGAAAATCGTTGCTAAATGGTAAGGGTAACAAATTATCACGTAGTATTCGTTGCACTCTCATATGACTTACCATCTCCGTTCTTCTAATTCTACTAGTAGTAGATTAAGTATAATCGAACATCGACAATCTGAAAGATTCGTTCCTTAAACGGTATTGCTCTGCCTCTGCAAGTACAAGCTGGCACCATGTAAACAAGCCTGAATTCTCGAAAAGCCTGTCCACTTGGAACCCGTGCATTTGAAAAACGCTCATCATACAAATGCACAATTTCAATAGAGTATTCCAGTTAGCGGCACTATGACTACAAATAAAATTTTTCAATTGAGTAACGCGTTCTTATGAGGTTTCTGCACTAATGAGTCAAACTACAAACATCCAAGGGAAGTTAAACTTAATCAAAAATCACGTTTTGATAGAAAAGATTGTGGTCAAACCAAATCCGATACTCCTACTGCCTTAATTTTCAGGTATGGCTAAAATTTAATCTTTTTATCTTCTAAAGTTGAAAAGTTTTTAAACGAAAATGTAATCTTTTGAAAATTTCTATTACTCTAGTGCTATGTAACTTGGATATGAAAATTTGTAGAGCATAACTTCATAAAATAGAATTTTTGACTAAGAAATCCACCATTTAACTTGTTCCTTATTATGTTACACCATGTATACCATACATACCGTGTAACAATGACTTGGTTTAGTAGTTCTTGATTTCTGTCTCTGCGTCTGTTTGGCTCTTCTATAGGTAAACTTACAAAAATGTGAGATATTTATTTCGTTTTCGGGTTTTTTTTCAGAACGTCGCTAACCTAAATATTGCTTACTTTGTTTCAAGCTGATTTTAATTCATTCTTTAGAATGCGGTACGATATAGTCGCGTGGATATGAAATCTGATCTACTGCATTAGTGTTTTCAATTTTGTTTTGTTTTTGTAATGAGTGCATTTTTAATAATTTTCTGAATTGCATTGCTTTTCAAAAATACTGCTACAGCTCTTGATGCGTAATTTTGGTGTATATCAGGTGTTAATTACTTCATTACTTTGCCATAAGTAGTGTAGTGCTATTAATTGTACCCCAACAACTCATGACTGTTCTAATCTGTTTTAGACGACTGGTACAAATTGTCGCCGACCAAGTTAGATGTGGTAAATGTAGTATTCGATAGCTAGATCTTTTTAAGGTCACCATAAGAACGTTTACATCCAATGTGAGTTCCAGACTACCGATTAGTCGCTTGCTAAAGATTGTACATACGAAAAAATTCCATGCATTTATTAAATTTAACTCATTCCTGCACTATTAGGCATTAAGAAGAATTTATTTTCAATTTCAAACTGCTTCCTGTTATAGTTTTCACTGAGATTTCTTTTGAATTTATTTGGCAAAAAGTTTTACCTATTTTAAAATCTACTGTAAGTAGAACTGGAAAAAAGTAGAAAATAAAGTCACGTTAGCGATAAACCAAAATCAGGAGGACCACAAGCACATAAATCAAGTTAAGGAAAGCGTTATATTTTCATCTATTGAAAATCCGCATGCCACACTACGACAGCTAGCCAATGTGTTAAACATCGGAAAATTGTCGATGATCAACATTGTTAAAAAGCTAAACGACCATCGATTTCAATATAGACACGGCGAAAATTTTGCCAAGACAGATCGTAGAGTTTTAGCCGGTACGAATCACCGTTTCACATAGTCGTAAAGCTAATCGCACAATTTGCGTAAAATTGTCAGTTCGAAAAGATAGAGTCAGATCAGCTCAAAAACACTGGCGAAGTCGATAAAACTGTCGCATAAAACCCAGGTTTGTCTATCCCTTGGAATAAACCGATCTTCATCGCATTCTGCATAAAGATCTTAGCCTACTTGCTTATAAAGTATAGCTAACACGGAAGAGAAGCCGGCTCATTATGAACAATTAGGATCTTTCGTTTATTGGCTGCTGGAAATGCAGGCAGGTAACCCTGATTTTCTAGAAAAATCATTCTGAGCGACGAACCCGATTTCTGTCTCACTGCTGCCTCTGGAGTGTAGAAATTTAAGAACAATATAGTGGCGAAACCTCTTTATCTCCAACGAGTTACTGTTTACTGTGATGATATTTACAGCCGAAGGTTGATTGATTAGTTGATTTGCCAGGTATATGGAGATTTTTTTTCCTCTGTATATTTGGTTGTATAAATGAATATTGCTAATTTTTTAATTAAATCACTAAAAAACAGCCCACAAGGCGCGATTGTATTTTATATAGTATACATACATATGTGTATAGTGATAATTATATACCCTTTAGCGTGTCGAGTGATTCTGATTCAACCTATCGATATTAAAAACAACCGTTTTTCTGTATATTGTGACCGTAAGGTTATTTTCGTATATTCTGAAAAATGTATTGGAAATATTTTTAGTATTATATTTAATAACAAAAAAGATAAAATATGTATATGTATGAATATAAAAATAAATTTGTACTTTTTTTTACTAAAATTCTTCCTACAGCAACTAGAAGTTTCAATTGCATATTCAATGCGAATATTTAGAATGGAAGCTGTAGCAAAACTTTAGATCATTTTTAATAATCGTGCTGTCGAATAAATAAATTTAATACTTAGTTCTTGTCAAATAATCTCTAGAACGGCCAACGTCGGACGAGAATCATATATGTATAATATATATTAATAATATAAAAACGATTGGATTTCTGAGAACTGATACTTGATAATATCTGCATTTTTTAAATTTGCTTATCAGAAAACTTACTAACTACAACGTCATCATAGTGGAATACCCACCACTATCATTCTCAGAAATATTTTGCGAAATTTGGCAAATGAACCTCCCTTTTTGAAATCTTGAAGTTTTAGAAGCTGCTCAAAGTTATTCTGATCACTGTTTCAAAGTTTCTACTATGAATAGTTCATAAAATAATTGAGAAAAACTAAAGTTCTTCCTTTTTTCCAATTACAGGCCTTAGATTTTTCTATATTGTTCAAAATTTCCATAATATTCAGAGCAACTAGAATAATTCTAAAAAATTAAATTTTCCGAACAAAGGGAAAGTGACTCGCAAAATTTTTTTCGCTGTATCTTTTAAACCATTCAAGTATTGATATCGAAGTTTTGGAACAGCTTAGACAACCTGAAACAATTGTTAAAATGTCAAATGTCAAACA
Organism: Holotrichia oblita; assembly: GCA_023690525.1. Lineage (NCBI taxonomy): Eukaryota > Metazoa > Arthropoda > Insecta > Coleoptera > Scarabaeidae > Holotrichia > Holotrichia oblita. Next base: position 50,126,674 of record CM043021.1, read on the forward strand.
AAAATTCTAGAACAAATCCACAACAACTTCAAAAATATTGAATTTGATCAACCGACAATCTAACTGCCATGCAACTCTTGCTGCTTAATTTGTCCATGTGTAAATGTGTTCAATTACCTTTTTGCAGCGCTCTATTGCAGTTTATAATGCAGCCTTGTAGATTGATCAGAATACAATTCTCCGACAAAATGTCACCATTCTCTCACAGAATTAAACCTCCGACGCAGTAATTTATCAGTAGGTAGCCGCCTAATCACTATGGATATCAAATCAACTGAACGCAGGTGATATTGTAGCAATTCGCCATATCACTGAAAATTACTATATAACACATCACTCAATAAGTGCCCGGTCTGACACATGTATGGCAACATTGTTGACAGATCCACGTAATTTTCGGGTAGTACTAACCTTCAAACAGTACTTGTCAAAATTTCATGTCATTCTGACGGTTAGTTTAGAGGTTACAGTCGTTTTAGTGACGCCAGTTTTGTAATTTTCAAGACAATGGATGAAAAGAAATTTCGTGTGTTGATTAAACACTGTTTTTTAATGGGAAAATACTGTTGGAGCCAAACAGTGGCTTGATAAGTATTATGGCGACTCTGCACAAGGGAAATGAACTATTATTGGCCGCTATGCTGAATTTAAGCGCAGTCGTACAAGCACCGATGATGCTAAACGCCCTTATTCCCCCAAAATCGGCAGTTGTTCCAGAAAACGTAAAAAATGCCCACAAAATAGTTTTAAAAGAATGTAAAATGAAGTTGCGTGAGATAGCAGACGCCTTGAAGATATCAGAAGGTAGATGGTGTGAAATTGGTGGACAGCAGCCGGTAAAAGTCGCTCAAAGCCAACTCAAAAGTCGGCTGCCTAGATTATAGCATCCGCATTTTGGAACGCGCATAGAATGTTGTTCATCGACTATCACAAAAGAAAATCAAGTCATTTCCTAATCTAGTAATAGCAAATAATAATGTTTCTTATACTAGATCTGCTAAACTCTTGGGGTTAACACTTTCAAATAATTTAAAATGGGAAGACCACTGTAAATGTTTAACTTCTAAGCTAAATAAGGTCATCTTTAAAATAAGGCAATTAAAACCATTTACTAATACAGAAACATTAAAAATAGTCTACTATTCTGAATTTCAATCATTACTGCTGTATGGAATCCTCTTATGGGGTTCTGGTTCTTCTACCGGGGAAGTTTTTCTTAAAGAGAAGGCTTCTATAAGGTGCATTACTGGTATCAATCAATTATCTTCATGTAGAAATCACTTCGTGTCTTTAAAAAGTCTCACTATTTATGAATTATATATTTTAGAAGCTAGTTGTTACATCCACAAAAACAGAGTCGAAATATTCAATAGGAACAATAACTCGCATAATTACAATATCAGAGAAGAGGGGATACATCCAGCAAAATTCAATTTACAAATAACTGCAGTAAGCCCTAGTATTTACTGCATTAAAATTTATAATCATCTTCCAAAAAATTGGAAAACACTTACTTTTAACAAATTTGAGAACACTGTAAAGTCATGGCTACACACTCAATCACTGTATTCATGTGGTGAGTTTTTTAATTTAGAAATAAGGTAGGTGTAAGTTAGTTTCTAAGTATTAGGTTACTTTCACTCTATTTTACTACTTTTTTGGATAGATATATGTACTTGCTTTCTTTCGTTTTTGCTTGTGACGATTTTCATACCTTGTATTTGGTCGCTAAAATAAAGATATATTATTATTATTATTATTATTATTTAACGGAATCCCGGATCGACTTGCCATTCGCTGTTGGTAGCAAAGTGATTAACAGCGCGGCATCATAAAAGGCAAGATGATGCTGTCACAAAGCCATTTAAACACAACTTACACACACTAAACTACACCGCAAGAGTTGCAGTGATAGCCAGACAAGTAATACAGCTTACGGAGAAAGGCAAAACTATCAATAGTGAATATTATATGTCATTATTGGATCGATTGAGTGCAGAAATTAAGTCGATGAAAACAATGTTTAAATTGGATGAATTACGCCCCCCTCCCCCACCACTCGCCATACTCTCCAGATGTGGCCCAGACTAGACACTACTGGCTTTTTGCAGACATGAAAAATGCTCCAGGAAAGAAATTTGGCACAAATGAAGAAGTGATTACCGAAAGTGAGGCTTATTTTGAGAGCAAAGACAAATTGTTTTACATAAAGGGCATCCAAAAGTTAGAGGAGCGTTGGAAAGAATGTACTCTTGAATAAGAATAGGTATGGGGATGAATAAAGTGGAATTTCTAAAAAAAAATGTGTTTCTGAGTTAGACCGGAAACTTATTACTTTTAGATATATGGCGTATCATACATTGAAACAATTTCTAACAGAAAATAAGGTTAATATTTGTTAATTCTCAAATTGTGCTCAATAATTACATATCTGTATCATTTATTAATACACATAATTATTTATAAATTGTGGTTTCTTACATTAACACACCAAATACATAATTTTAAATAACGAAACGTATAAAAATTGTAGCTAGCGTATCATGTTAGTACATACGTATGCCATTGGTATGCCCTGGACCAATTCTTCTATATCTTGTCAGCTTTCTAAAATTCGACAGTTTACAATAGCTTTGTTTTGGTTCAGAATTCAGAATGGTTCTAGAGTTGTTGCGCACGCGCATTTACAATTTAGCGTTTTGGTTATTTAACAACGCGAACCGAATTTTTAGTCCGATGTTTTGATTACTGACAAAGTCGATTCAGAATGATTCTGGAACCGTTCAAACAGTTCTTGCATTTCCATGAGTACCGATTCTGAATTATTAGTTCGAAATTACGTCATCGGTGCACGTGTTCAGAAATTCGAGTTATTTCGATATGTTCGTCATCAATGATATTGACATTTACGTTGTCTTTTAAAGTTTGAGATTTTCTTCCGTTTGTATTTGATTTTTTTGTTTGTTAATTACTGTCCTGGGAATAAAATTTATGGAATGTGAGTGGTATCCTAAGACAGAGACAGGATTTGAAAGACTTAGCGCAGAACATTCGCTATTGATATTTTGTTGGTTTGTATTTTAGTCTGTATCTAAAAGATGGCAGTAACAGGCTCCTAAAATGTGTTTTGGTTATTAAAAGTTCGGAACCATTCTGGAATTATAATGTTGTGCGCTTACGTTCTGCGCAGTTCTGTTACTAATCCTGAATTCCGAACCAAAACAAAACTAATATAAACCTGTATTATCGTCTTCTGATATTTATATTTTCTCGTATTCTTGTTTAATATTCGGAATATGCTACGAAAGTTACTCGTGTTCAGCATGAAATTCCAATCCTTTTAGAGCGTCAAACACAAAGAACATTTTTTTTCAGCGTTCATATCAATTATGTATTTTAAAGCATCATATGTTGTCCTACTTGTGAAGATTAAATGAAAGGATTCTGATTATATTTTGTTATTAAAAAAAAGCTTTTAGGATTATTACGCCCATACAAGTGTACCCGGTGTCCACTTAATATTCAGAGTCGTTGAATTTTCATTATTTTCGTCCTAGTTTAAATACAGTAAAGCGTCGATTATCCAAACTAATCTGGTTATGGATTTCCATTACTTCTAATTATCGTGATTCGTCATCAAATATTGGGACAATTAAAGATTGCTTTTTAATTTGACTTTCACTTTCTGTTAGCAAATACAATTTCATAATTAAGCAATCAAATATAGTATATGTACTGTTATCATTATTATCATCATATATGTATATCATATATTCATAAATCACGGTCACCAGTTTGATCGCCCTGTACACTCATTTTTGTACTTATGCTTACACTTTTACTTTTAATAATATTTTTATACCTGTAGTAGAACTTGTTACTCGGTTGAATTCTATAAAGAATCTTGGTATTGATATCCTCTCCGCAGTTAATTATTTTCCTACCTCTATTTTTTGTTGTTGCTTTGGCAATTTCGCTGTTTATTATTAGTCCTTCTTTCCTTTCTGCTTGTTCTATTTTTAGCAGTGATACTTCTAGGTTTGTTCTATCTGCGGCTTGTTTATAGTAAATGTAGCTGCATCGACTTCCTAAGCTGTACTGCTTGTCAAAACTACTCACGCTAGCTCTGAATGCAGAACCTAAATGAGAAGCAATAGTAGCTTTGAGAAAATATATACTTTCAATAAACATTACCTAGTTTATTGTCATGAGAATTATATGACTACGAAATATAATATGACATTCGATGAGTTACGCTATTAACTTCAGCATCTACATCATGATGTTTTAACTGAGATCATAAATACAAAAAATGAAATGTTTTAATAGTGGTGTATGTGATTCCAGATAACTTAATTTATTTATCTTAAGGCAGAATAAGGTTTTCATACAATACTGACTTATCGCAATATGAAATACTCCCATTAATTAACACGTTAACCTGGAGAATTATGTAGAATACAGTCATTTCTCAATATGCATAGTACAAGGTGAATAACAACCTTCAGCCTCAGAAATATACGTAATGAAATAGATGTGAGCAAGACCTTTTTTCCGTCGACCCCATCGCAGTTACGAGTATTAACGTTCAAACGTCTATATGTCTCTACATAGTTCGAAAATAGAGCGGTGTAAATTGTCTAGCGTTACTGGTAAATATTTTAGAGTAAAAAATATATAGTATATAATACCTATTTTAAATTGTCTCTGATAGTAATTTCACAATAAATCGAGCAGTAAAGGACAGCAAGCATGCATCCAAACAAAGACGGTAGAAGATAGTGTATAATTTCTTATGAAAACAGTATTAATTTCACCCTATCTATAAGGTGTAAAAGTAGAGTAAATTTGTTTACACTACGTGGAGCGATGTTTACTCTAAAATTTACCTGTGCACTCCGTGTTAATACTTTACTCTAAAAAGAGTGGACCTATATCAACACCGGCTAGTGTTAATGATTTACACGAAATTTCTAACTGTGGTCTGGAGGGTTAGTCACGTTTCCTGATGTTCAGTTCCATTGCATTACAGCGTCGATGCGTAAACATTATAATCCAACACTGCAGTAGTCCGACTGACCTGTGTTTCTCACGCCCATAACACAACAATTTTTGTTTTGATCCATAAAAAATTAGCAACATCGAAGGTTAATTGGATCATGACGGAACGATACCGACTCCGAGAAGAAGGTCTGAGGAGTCTGGACAATGACAAAATTCTTATTTCATTGACTAGCAACCCAACACACAGCTGCGATAGTGTCAAGTCCGTACGAAATTACACCAAAAACTTCTATGTGACAGACCAAACGAAATGTTGCTAAATTCTGATTTAAAAATGATATTAAGTGTTATGAAAATATTCTTAAGGAAGGTAGAATTCTATACTTTTACCACTAGATGTGAAAATAACTAGAACATTCGCCGATAGAGACTCCGCCGGCGAATTGAAATCAGAAAACCTGAAAGCGAAATTGCTGACACTCAAAGACAACACTATCAAAGTACATTGCTGGAAATAATTGAAGAGCACACCCTGTATAATCTGAACGTGTGAATATACATCCATAAAATTTGCGGAGCATCAAGGTTTCCTATGGACGAGTTTCGACTTTTGCTATCGTCGCCTGTTTTTACTAGTGACTCCGATAGGTGGAATATGCCGGCACCGTGGAGACCGCTGTGGGTAAGAGAAACCGATCGTTCTTAGTGTGGTGTGAAAGTTCAGTATGTAGTGGTATTCGCTGACTAATGGCGGATCGATCGCGCTACTTAAGCAAGTTTGAGGGGGGAATGGTTGTGGGGATGCACATGGGCGGGTGCATCCTTCCTTGAGATCGCGCGCCGTCTCGAGCGGTCGTTATCGGCTGTGCAACGGGCATGGCGAGAATGGACTGAGGTAGCACGTACGCGCCTTCAGCTGCGATCGGGACGGCTCAGCGCGACCACAGCACGCGAGGACTACGCCCTTCTGCTCAGCACTGTAACGACGCGTACGTCGTCCTCGAGGCAACCTGGACCCGTTTGGCCAGCAGGAAGAGAAGGCGCACTCACTACACAAACTGTACGGGGGCGTTTGGTGGAGGGTGGATTGCGAGCGCGCCGTGCGTTGCAGCGGCTTCCAGTCAATCCCGGACCCTGCCGCACACGCTACCAGTGGGTCAACGCAAGGTACCCGTGGGTTGCCGAATGGAGGCACATTTTGTCTTCCGACCTGGTGAGCGTCTACTCGACCAGTTCGTTCCACCACGCCATATCCGCCGGCAGAAGGGCATTATGGTATGGAGTTACATATGGAGGACGTACATATCTTCTGCGTGTACAGCAGACGATGACGTTTCGGTGATACGTAGATAAGGTGCTACGGCCCGCTGTGCTTCCCTATGTTCGGCGGCGCCCACGTCTGCTATACATGCACAACAACGCTCGACCGCACGTCGCTCATGTAGTACAGGCCTTTGTGGAAGAGCACCGTATGCGAATGCTTCCATGCCCAGCTCGTTCTCCGGATCTGAATTCGATCGAACATGTCTGGGCTATAATCGACCGGAGACTTCAACGTCATCCGGCTCCGCTGGCTAACGTTGAGCAGCTTTGAAGGCGAGTTGAGGCGGCATGGATGGCCATCCCTCCCGCTGGTACACGACGACTTATTGACTCCATGCTTTTTCGTGTAGCGATGGTACGTGCCGCTCGCGTTATTGATGTATCCCCTCCCAGCACGGTTACGGCACTATGAGTGTAAGTTATACTAGTTTAGTACACCCAATTTCATTGCGCTAGAACCACGCGTGCAGATTTTACAGGGTGAGTTCTTCAATTATTTCCAGCAGTGTATTTAGAATGACTAACTAACTAACTAGTGTGTGGAACGAATAAACAAGTCCTTAATAAAAGCCATCCCATTTTAATGAATATTTACATTAACTAGGAGCGGTAAGATCACCACAAAACGGCGCGCAATATAGGAAATGCGAAATGGAGGCATGTTACTGATCTCAGAAATGCAAAGAATATGAGGACAGCAAAATGCGCCAAATTGCCCTGCATTTGTACAGCACGCTACCGTCATAATGTTTATGCCCGCGACATCAATTATTCACGATCAGTACCCCTACCCCTCCCCTCCCTCTCTCCCCTCCCTGAAAATCCTCCCTCGCTTCTGCACCCAAGGATCAGTCCATCGCTACAAATGAGGTCTGGAAAACAATATTAAATTTGGAATTTTAAATTACATGTGTACCGGCTGCACCGCGTAATATTTCGATAAAACACTATTTGGGAAGCACCAAAATGAAAATAGTAATTTCTTGTTACTGACTAAGTTTTCTCTCTCTTTTTCCGGTTAGCAAAGTCTAGCAGTTCCAATAGGGGCGCAGACACAAATATTTTTCTATTTACAAGCATAAATAGTGACAGTTGTGGGATGACATTCCTTTTATCAAGAAATTATACAATTGTGTGAATTATTGACCACATGCGCTTGCGTCCATCTGTCTCATAGGACTATTACAGTTTCTAATTCCGCAGTGAGCTGCCGCGACAGATTCGCATCCTGTCGGAAGCTCAAAAATTTTTCCATTTGGAGTTATGAATGTATATACTCGTATATGCTCTATAATAAAATTCACAGTAATGGTCAGTTTTATTACATAAAGAACAAGATCCGCTTGTGTAATATATATTTATTTACGAGAAATATTTAGGAGGAGTCTGTATATGATTATTTTTATTTCTGTATATCTTCGTGTATCATTTATTTAAGATTATAAATCATTTTTAGACTTGGCAAGCTTTCAAAACAATGTTTTGTATAGCGAGTATAGGAAAATTTAGGAAATATCTAAAAAATTCCTGCGATGATACAGCAAAAGCAAAACAGAGACCTTCTTACTCTGCTATTTCTTTCATGAATATCTTTTCGTCGTAAACTGCGTTGTTATTTCGTTCAGGGTAATATTTGGTTTTATAGTATCGCAACAATATATTTCATTAAAGTTACTTTATATGCAGAGTTAAAATCAATCGTTTATTAGTTCAAATTTGTTTTAATCGTGAACATGTTTACGCACATGAACTGGGATCTTAAAATATCTGTAAAATGTTTGATCAGTCTTTTCTTATTTTACAGAAATGGACGTCTAAGGAGTGCTAATATGAACGAAATACTAAATCTATATCCAGAATATGATTCTTTCAATGAAACAATGATAAATAATTTCACGAACTGGACGAATCTAGAAACCGAAGCATGGAAACACTGGACCGCCCTAGTTCAAGAACGCGCTGTTATGGTGTCTTTATTACTAATATTTTCGTTGGCGACAGTATTTGGTAATATGTTAGTGATATTAGCCGTAGTGCGCGAAAGATATTTACATACTGCTACGAACTATTTTATTACGTCTCTAGCAGTAGCTGACTGTTTAGTGGGGTTAGTGGTGATGCCATTCAGTGCTTTGTATGAAGTGTTAGAACACACGTGGTTTTTCGGTCCTGATTGGTGTGACGTGTGGCGATCTCTTGATGTACTATTTAGCACTGCGTCCATATTAAATTTGTGCGTTATATCACTAGATAGATATTGGGCTATAACAGATCCAATAACCTACCCCATGAGGATGACAAGGTTACGATCGATGCTATTAATTGCAGCAGTATGGGTCTGTTCAAGTGCTATCTCATTTCCAGCTATTGCCTGGTGGCGAGCTGTTCGAACGGAACCAATTCCAGAATATAAGTGCCCATTTACAGAACACCTGGGATATTTAATCTTTAGTTCAACCATTTCATTTTATCTGCCACTTTTCGTAATGGTTTTTACATACTACCGAATTTATAGAGCAGCGGTTGCTCAGACTAAATCTTTACGTCTTGGTACTAAGCAGGTACTGTTAGGAGCTGGTGAATTAGAACTTACGCTAAGAATACATAGAGGAGGTACCGGAAAAGTATCAACTTCTGATACGAGAAATTTATATGCTAGCCAAGAGGATGAACCCTTGACGGCACTACAGAATAACGGTTTGGCTAGAATGGCTTCGACGAGGATAGGGCCTCAGAACAAAAACTTCTCTTTAAGTAGAAAATTGGCGAAATTCGCGAAAGAAAAGAAAGCCGCGAAGACATTAGGTATTGTGATGGGAGTGTTTATTGTTTGCTGGTTGCCATTTTTTGTGGTGAATTTACTCAGTGGTTTTTGCCTTCAGTGTATTTGGCACGAAGAAATCGTCTTGGCGATCGTCACGTGGTTAGGTTGGATAAATTCCAGTATGAATCCCGTGATATACGCTTGCTGGAGCAGAGACTTTAGAAGGTAAGATTGAATATTTTTTCTTAAAGTTACAAATAATTGCATAAAAATGATATTTAGAACGTTTCAATTGAAACTTAACTTACATTTGCTATATTTAGATATATTGATACAGGTGAGCAAAAATCAGCAAAAATATTTTGGGGGAAAACGGACTAGACCCTTGGTAAGATTCTCTGTAACGCGTTTTAATATAATGGTAAAACGTATAACACGTGAATAATAGTGCTATAATTTTCTACATATTCTCATATAGAGCACACAGACGGTTACCCGATAGTCTAGAAATGGTGGTATACATAATGTTTCACGCACACCGTTATCAAATTTCGCAGAGTAAAATTAAAACATTTTATTTTGCAATAAATAAGACATTGGTTTAAGCAATAAATGTATTGATCTTCAATTCATAAGTAGCAGTATGAGTTTTGAATTTGATGTCTAACAATTTTATTTGGTTCCTGTAACATTACAATTTAAATAGGAAGTTGTATGATGTATTTTTGTTATAGCCTAGGAAATGAGAGTTCTTTCAAATTTATGCATAAATTTTGCATGGAGTTCTTCTTTCTCTGATATTCATAGTTTTAAAGCTATTTGCAAATTGGAATTTTATGTAACATAAAATTTATATTTTCATAAAATGGAGTACAGGGAAAATGATTTTCGAAATACTTAAAACGTTATGTAGATAGGTAGTACCTAGATGTTTTTGAAGTTTTTGAACAGTAGATCTTATTCTCATCTGCTGCAGTCAACATTTCTTTAAACTTTCCTAATGGTAATTTAGGAAACACATATGTATGTACATATATGTATATATACGTATATACGTATACAGAGTTAAAAAAAAATAAGACAGACAAACTTTGAAGGAAAATAGATGACGTTAAAACAAGCAGGTTTTATTGACATTATTTTTCTCTACAACGTTTTGTTTTAATACTACATGGTAAAAGAGGGAATTGGTGACTTCAAAATGAAAAACAAACAATTTAGAGTGATGATGGCAGTTCATCTAGAATAGTTAAGGTGAACGTCAACGATCAAAGCTTTTAGTCAAAACTGTTTAGCTATAAATTAATAAATTGATACTGTTTTGCACTAAAAGTAAGTTTTGTAACATTTCTCTTGACAGATTCGGCCAATGACATTTAACGCTTCACTTAGTCCAATAATTTCAGAAACCGTTCGTCCGACTACGGGGTTTATATAGTGTCGGTTAAATTTAACATCAGCACTGGTCACTGACTTCAAGTCACTGGAGACAGGATTTGTAGTATAGTGCCGTTATAAAGTTACTCTAATTAATTTAAAGCTATAAGTCTCGAAGAAAATGGTATTCTTGTTTGTAACAACGCAATTTTGAGAGGATGACTTTAAGATCTTAAGACGCTATATCATTATCCTTAAACAACCATAAATCATCCATAAATTTGTAATGAAAGCCAAGACTTTGAAAGGCGTCGTAGCTAAAGCTGATGATTACTGCATTTGAGGAAATTTTTTTTGTTATAATGGCACAAACATTTAATGCAATAATATTTTTAGTTTGCCCTTTATGACTATCCATCATTTGCAGCGGAATAAAAAAGGGATACGTTAAACACCTGCCTTGTTTGAAATATTATTAATGTATGCGTATATTCATAAGAATAAGTTAACTATCTAGGGATGATGGACAGACATAAAACTGAGGAAGTCAAAAAAATACCTAATTTGCGTATAAACGAGTTTTAAGGTCTTTGACATGTTCTCGTAATTTATTTTATACTTATCCTGTAGCAACGTTTTTTCACGCGATAACGTTTTTGGCTATGCTAGTCTGGTATTCCAGCACGTTAATATTAAATCATTTTCTTAGATACAGAAGCTTTAGAGTTTCGGTAGTCGTATTTCTGTCGAATACATTCAGCTTAGCGTGTAGATCAATTTAGGTTTAACTGTTTTTTTTTCAGTTGGTTTCATTCCGTCGGTCAAGGTATCGGTTATTTGCGAAGCAAGAAGATATTTGATATACATTTGTGAGATAAAAAAAACATCTAGAACAAATTATATACTACCGCGAACAAATATACATCTCACAGTATAAATGTATTAAAAACAAATACCGCTCGCTTTGGAGCTTTTACCCTGCCAGAGGGATATTTATTTATAACGTCAGATAACTTACAAAATTAGGAAAATCGTATGCTTTCTGTGAATACGTAACGACTTTTACGATAGCAGTAATAAAGGTACAGTTCTCACGAATAAAAAATTCAACTTAGAAAACAAAGAACTTATTGTTGTAAGTAATTTCTAGGACTTTAACAGTAGTAACTTAAACCTAAACTTTAATACTAACCACTTCTAGATATCATTAGTCTAATTCCATCACAGGATACTTTTTGGGATAAATACAAAATTCTCATTCTCTATCCAGTTTTTCAAATAATGTTTACTGAAATGTCAATACAGAAGCAATTCCGATATCCCTTTTACAAAAATGACGAATGACCTTATATTACAAACCTATGTTAATATCGGTTCATGATGTTTCAAAAAACTCGAACTAGTCTAACTGATGTTAATATTCAACTTCTATATCAGATAACAGCGTTTGTGTAGTTGTATAGAGCGTAAATTTAACTTAACGAAAGAGAAAACCGTTATCAATATGTTGTACATTCTCGCCATTTTTTTAACCCGGACACATTCGTCATGCTAAGTGTATTGAATCGCTGGCAGGAGGTAAATAACACTGCAAGAACAGCGTATTACGGTGCATATTCATCTATTCTCTGAGTTTTACTGTACGAAAGTATGCAATGTGTCCGGATTAAGAGTGCCAAATGTGTACATGCCAATGAAACTTCTAATAAGAAACCGCTCGTCGAACGTTGTACATTGCAGGAATATAGCGTGAGCCCTCTACTACATTTTATCTTTTGAAAAAGAAATCGCTCTCTGTTGATATTGACAGTTTTACAGATAATACCAATACTTTACTAAGTGGATATCGAATAATTTAATGTTTCTGTTTTTCAATTCGTTCTGTAACGAGAGTACAACATAATTCATATTCTTTGACAATTCATCCCCTCTACAGTATTATGGTTACTGTGGTTGCTACACATCTTGTTACCTAACTGCGTGCCATTCCAGAATGTGATTCCAGTTCATATATTTGTAGAAATTACTCTTTGCATGTGTATGTTTATGTCTGTATCGTTGCGTTTTTCTATTAAAATGTGTAAAACACTAAACACTTTAACCCACTGAACACCAAACAAGTTTTAAGTAAAACAGCGACGCGTTTCAACAGCAATGCTGTCATTATCAAGGCGATAATAAAACTGAAAATGTGTAAAATTTTTCAGAACTTTTAAAGATACTCGGATTACTCTAGGGTAGTAATGATTCTTTAAATTAATACTTTAATATATACATAGTAACCCATGTACAGTTTGTGTATAAAGTAATGTCTTCCCCTTTGAAAAGCTTATGAAACTTTCTCCCTCCCGTGCCCGTTTGGTCATTTTCGTAAATGCTCCTTAAGATGTATAGTTAGGTGTTAAGAATATCTCGACTGGACGTAAATGACTGAATCGCCGTGAGAGGAAGAAAGTTTGAAACGCTCTTTAAAGCGGAAGACTTACTTAATACACAAACTGTACCGCCTTAAAAAATGAGTACACACAAATTGCTTTATTGTGAATTTTTGGCAATCGTTAAATGGTTGATTTGATAGTTGTCATTTTGACGTGTTTATTTAATTCTGTGTATCGATGTTGGAGAAGGAGGAGTCAGTACGACGAGTTGCTCAAAAATTCAGTTTGGGTAAAAATCCTGAGAATTAAGCAGAGATGGGTTAATGAAACAAGATTAACAAGAAATGTTGAATCTGGAAGAACAAAGATTACTACTGCGAATAATGATGCAGCACTTATTAACTAACTCCAAGATAACTCCTTTTCCACCTTCCTCTTAAGGACTTTAATTTAAGAAACTATTCGGCTATCTATAGTTATATAGATAAGTGTCATCTTTTCAGATGAAAAGAACTTTATATCAGCGGTCGGTTAAATATAGACCGCGCAACAATAACAGATATTCACAGAAATACGTTCGGATCAGTGTTCAAAGGACTAACGACTTGCTTGAAAATAGACCAACGATTTACTGGAAATACTTATAGAACCATATTAGACAATATAATGCTATCTTCTGTAACACAAATATTCTATGCAAATTTTATTTTTAAAGACAGCAGCCCTATTTATACTTGGCATGTTGTTACGGAATGGCTTGAAGAGAACGAAGTGCCTATGTTACCTTAACCGGCAAACAGTTATTTTGTGAATAATAGGAAAGTAATATGTTCTCTAAAATGTAAAATTAATAAATTGTTACTATAGAAATACATACATGAATAGATTGCAAGTATCATTTACAATAGTTAAATACCACTAAATTTTCTACTAACACCTGTTCCCATTTTTTATTTCGCCCATGATACTCAGTCATCCATTATTTCTTTGGTATTTTTGATGTTTTGTTTGTCCGATGTATGATTTTTCTATGATTGCGTTAACAAATTCCTGTAAATGTTTTACGATAGTCTAAGAAAATTTATTATAAAGGGATAAGAGTTTTTGGGGGAAAATGAGTATAAT